>JARSSU010035085.1:0-55395 GCA_029619165.1 Eurosta solidaginis
CGCATAATTTTAAAATACGAACGCGTATGCGGAAATGGTCCTTATTTTGTTTAGTACTGAGAAAATGCTTCCTTTCAAATCTGCAAAATAACTTCATATGAAACTCATTATTTGTTGTCCACTTAAAACATTTTTTTACGCTTGGTGCGTGGTAGTTCCAAGGGATTGGAATGATCACGCGAATGTTTTCCGTATTCGCAAAATGTCCAATCACCAACATTTTTGTCATTATAAAATCAATTTCATATAATATAATAAAAAAATCACATTTGAAAATGCTTAAATTTCTGCCACAAATTTGATCAGCTGTTTTATTTATCTGTCAAATCATCACTTTCTGAGTTGGCAACTCAATTCATTCAACTTGAAATAAGTTGTATCGTAATACCAAAAGGAGTTGAGTTGTCTTAAAGTTGAGTTGTTTATTTACAACCCAACTAAGTTGAGTTTGTAAACGGTGAATAGGGGCATAAAACATCGTGGGACATAAACAAATATACCAAGCACTACTTAATGTGTTTATGCACATATGTATATATATATGTTCAATATATATCCAATGAAATTGATATGTATACTAGGGTGGGTCGATTGTATGGACAAAGTTAACCGATATCGCGCCATCGATTTTTTCGATAGGATTTGGGCTCAGGAAAAAAAGTTCCACTACGCATACCCAAAAAAATAATTTTCAGAGCATGCGAAATTCATTTGTTTGACTTTGTTTCGATTTTTATTTTAAGGTTTTTTTCATGACCTACTAAAAATTTCATATGGATATCCTGTCCGACCCAAAAATGTCCCTAAATACGTTGTCGGTAACAGTTTTTTTTGAAAAAAAAATAATAATTATATGAAAATTTTACAATGAAATGAAAATTTTTAGTAGGTCATGAAAAAAACCTTAAAAATCAAATTCAAAAAAGTAAAAAAAAATAAATTTCGCAGGCTCGAAAATTATTTATTTGGTACGCGTAGTGGAACTTTTTTCCTGAGCCCAAATCCTCTCGAAAAATCGATGGCGCGATATCGGTTATAAATCGACCCACCCTAATATATACAGCTTAGTACATTTAGAGTACAAGTTCTGCTAAATCTAAACTGAATACAAATTGTGTTTGCCGATATAAAGATTTAGGTCAAACATTGATGTGTAAAATTATTTTGATTCTGTTTACAAAAGCTTTTATGTTGCGTAACATACAAACGCTTTAAATAAATGCTACTCTATCTGATTGTGTTATATTTGTATTGGGCTTCATTGTATGTACTTAGATATGCCGTACTATGTGTTCATAAAAGTATGCAAAAGCTAATGAAACGGTGCCTTCCTAGGGTCGTCACTTTGTCTGTAAATATGAAGGCTTAGCCGCGCTTGCATCTACACTGCTCTGGATGGGAGCGAAAATATCGTTGACCAAAACTGTTACTCAGCTAATTCTAGCATGTTGTGTATGTCGTGCCTATGGAAGTGATTTAGAATCAAAGAATATAATAGGCCATTTTGGGAGTTAATAGCTCTCATATTTGATACTATACCACTGAACCCATTTTTTAAAGCAGATTGTCATACAATAAGATAAATCGCGGAGTAAGAATAGTGGTTACTATATATCTGCAAGCCAATGAACGTGTTTCGGTGGGAAGCGAAGATAGCAGAAAGACTGTGAGTTCAGTAGTGAGCGCTAGGCCGTATCAGATATCGGGTAGTATTCAGAATATTCCATGGTTAGGTCCGTGGTCAATCGAATCAGCAGGAAGTGCGAACACTTGCTATGATCCGTGAGGCATGTAGTAGAAGAAAGGTAGCTCTCTGGCAGGAACTTTGCAGCGAGAGAGACATAGTGAAAATGTGATCTACTGGATCAACCCCGTCTTTAATAAGCGAGAAGTGGCTGTCATAAAGAGTGAGAAAATGTGCAATATTCTTACAAAAGGGAGTAATCGATTCTATCGCTATTAACGAAAAGAGGTTATTAAGACTTCGCCTTTATCGGAGAGACCATAGTGGCAGGACAATTATCGTGTGTACATTTTTTGTACCAAACTTGGTTTATCAATTCTGCTCGGGCCAATCAAATCTTTCTTAAATGGCCTGTATTCTAGTTCCACATTTCCTTTTACTTATGACTCTACTGGCTATCTTTTGGCGTTGAAAAGTTTTCTAAGCATAAATACCGTTAAGCTTGCCAGACAGTCTAAGTACTCCTTTGTCTCCTACCAAAAATATGCATATTTCTGGCTTCCTTTGCTTTTTTTAGGCAACGATATCACTAGTTTCGACAAAAAAATCAATTCTACACAAAAGTCGAGTGATTTTGGAGTTGGTGAAATTGTTGGCACTATACAGTCTGAGAGATAGTTTGCCATTCCTAAGTCTGCATATTCAAAATCTTCTAGTAGTTAGCGCTATTGTCGAAATGGCTTCAGTCGGGTTCGCTGGTGCCTTTAAACTTTAATGTATAGGTCCAAAGGAGCTCAGTAGTTTCGACTTCAAAACCAAAAAAATTGCTTACAGCTGAATACTTTCTTTGCTATCTTTTCTCAATCTACTTCCATCACTGAAAGCTCAATTTTATAATCAGTTGAGCAGAGCTCACAGAGTATATTAAGATTGATTGGAAAGCGGTTGGTTGTACATATATAAAGGAATCGAGATAGATATAGACTTCCATATATCAAAATAATCAGGATCGAAAAAAAATTTGATTGAGCCGTGTCCGTCCGTCCGTCCTCCGTCCGTCCGTTAACACGATAACTTGAGTAAATTTTGAGGTATCTTGATGAAATTTGGTATGTAGGTTCCTGAGCACTCATCTCAGATCGCTATTTAAAATGAACGATATCGGACTATAACCACGCCCACTTTTTCGATATCGAAAATTTCGAAAAAACCGAAAAAGTGCGATAATTCATTACAAAAGACAGCGACGAAACTTGGTAGATGAGTTGAACTTATGACGCAGAATAGAAAATTAGTAAAATTTTGGACAACGGGCGTGGCACCGCCAACATTTAAAAGAAGGTAATTTAAAATTTTGCAAGCTGTAATTTGGCAGTCGTTGAAGATATCATGATGAATTTGGCAGGAACGTTGCTCCTATTATTATATGTACGTTTAATAAAAATTAGCAAAATCGGAGAAGGGACCACGCCCACTTTAAAAAAAAATTTTTTTAAAGTAAAATTTTAACAAAAAATTTAATATCTTTACAGTATATAAGTAAATTATGTCAACATTCAACTCCAGTAATGATATGGTGCAACAAAATACAAAATAAAAGAAAATTTCAAAATGGGCGTGGCTCCGCCCTTTTTCATTTAATTTGTCTAGGATACTTTTAACGCCATAAGTCGAACAAAAATTAACCCAATCCTTTTGAAATTTGGTAGGGGCATAGATTTTATGACGTTACCTATTTTCTGTGAAAATGGGCGAAATCGGTTGATGCCACCCCAGTTTTTATACACAGTCGTCCGTCTGTCCTTCGCATGGCCGTTAACACGATAACTTGAGCAAAATTCGACATATCTTTAATGAACTTAATTCACGTACTTATCTGAACTCACTTTATCTTGGTATGAAAAATGAACGAAATCCGACTATGACCACGCCCACTTTTTCGATATCGAAAATTACGAAAAATGAAAAAATGCCATAATTCTATACCAAATACGAAAAAAGGATGAAACATGGTAAAGTAATTGGATTGTTTTATTGACGCGAAATATAACTTTAGAAAAAACTTTTATAAAATGGTTGTGACACCTACCATATTAAGTAGAAGAAAATGAAAAAGTTCTGCAGGGCGAAATAAAAAACCCTTAAAATCTTGGCAGGTATTACATATATAAATAAATTAGCGGTATCCAACAGATGATGTTCTGGGTCACCCTGGTCCACATTTGGTCGATATCTGGAACGCCTTCACACCACTCCTTTTAAAACCTCATTAATACCTTTAATTTGATACCCATATCGTACAAACATTTTAGAGTCACCCCTGGTCCCACCTTTATGGCGATATCTCGAAACGGCGTCCACCTATAGAACTAAGGCCCACTCCCTTTTAAATACTCATTAACACCTTTCGTTTGATGCCCATATTGTACAAACAAATTCTAGGTCACCCCTGGTCCACCTTTATGGCGATATCTCGAAAACGGCGTCCACCTATGGAACTAAGGATTACTCCCTTTTAAAATACTCATTAACACCTTTCATTTGATACCCATATTGTACAAACGCATTCTAGAGTCACCCCTGGTCCACCTTTATGGCGATATCTCGAAACGGCGTCCCACCTATGGAACTAAGGATTACTCCCTTTTAAAATACTCATTAACACCTATCTTTTGATACCCATATTGTACAAACAAATTCTAGGGTCACCCCTGGTCCACCTTTATGGCGATATCTCGTAACGGCGTCCACCTATGGAACTAAGGATTACTCCCTTTTAAAATACTCATTAACACCTTTCTTTTGATACCCATATTGTACAAACGAAATTCTAGAGTCACCCCTGGTCCACCTTTATGGCGATATCTCGAAACGGCGTCCACCTATGGAACTAAGGATACTCCCTTTTAAAATACTCATTAACACCTATCTTTTGATACCCATATTGTACAAACAAATTCTAGGGTCACCCCTGGTCCACCTTTGTGGCGATATCTCGAACGGCGTCCACCTATGGAACTAAGGATTACTCCCTTTTAAAATACTCATTAACACCTTTCTTTGATACCCATATTGTACAAACACATTCTAGAGTCACCCCTGGTCCACCTTTATGGCGATATCTCGAAACGGCGTCCACCTATGGAACTAAGGACTACTCCCTTTTAAAATACTCATACACCTTTCTTTTGATACCCATATTGTACAAACAAATTCTAGGGTCACCCCTGGTCCACCTTTGTGGCGATATCTCGAAACGGCGTCCACCTATGGAACTAAGGATTACTCCCTTTTAAAATACTCATTAACACCTTCTTTTGATACCCATATTGTACAAACGCATTCTAGAGTCACCCCTGGTCCACCTTTATGGCGATATCTCGAAACGGCGTCCACCTATGGAACTAAGGATTACTCCCTTTTAAAATACTCATTAACACCTTTCTTTTGATACCCATATTGTACAAACACATTCTAGAGTCACCCCTGGTCCACCTTTATGGCGATATCTCGAAACGGCGTCCACCTATGGAACTAAGGATTACTCCCTTTTAAAATACTCATTAACACCTTTCTTTTGATACCCATATTGTACAAACAAATTCTAGGGTCACCCCTGGTCCACCTTTATGGCGATATCTCGAAACGGCGTCCACCTATGGAACTAAGGATTACTCCCTTTTAAAATACTCATTAACACCTTTCTTTTGATACCCATATTGTACAAACACATTCTAGAGTCACCCCTGGTCCACCTTTATGGCGATATCTCGAAACGGCGTCCACCTATGGAACTAAGGATTACTCCCTTTTAAAATACTCATTAACACCTTTCTTTTGATACCCATATTGTACAAACAAATTCTAGGGTCACCCCTGGTCCACCTTTATGGCGATATCTCGAAACGGCGTCCACCTATGGAACTAAGGATTACTCCCTTTTAAAATACTCATTAACACCTTTCTTTTGATACCCATATTGTACAAACAAATTCTAGGGTCACCCCTGGTCCACCTTTATGGCGATATCTCGAAACGGCGTCCACCTATGGAACTAAGGATTACTCCCTTTTAAAATACTCATTAACACCTTTCTTTGATACCCATATTGTACAAACAAATTCTAGGGTCACCCCTGGTCCACCTTTATGGCGATATCTCGAAACGGCGTCCACCTATGGAACTAAGGATTACTCCCTTTTAAAATACTCATTAACACCTTTCTTTTGATACCCATATTGTACAAACAAATTCTAGGGTCACCCCTGGTCCACCTTTATGGCGATATCTCGAAACGGCGTCCACCTATGGAACTAAGGATTACTCCCTTTTAAAATACTCATTAACACCTTTCTTTTGATACCCATATTGTACAAACAATTCTAGGGTCACCCCTGGTCCACCTTTATGGCGATATCTCGAAACGGCGTCCACCTATGGAACTAAGGCATTACTCCCTTTTAAAATACTCATTAACACCTTTCTTTGATACCCATATTGTACAAACAAATTCTAGGGTCACCCCTGGTCCACCTTTATGGCGATATCTCGAAACGGCGTCCACCTATGGAACTAAGGATTACTCCCTTTTAAAATACTCATTAACACCTTTCTTTTGATACCCATATTGTACAAACAATTCTAGGGTCACCCCTGGTCCACCTTTATGGCGATATCTCGAAACGGCGTCCACCTATGGAACTAAGATTACTCCCTTTTAAAATACTCATTAACACCTTTCTTTTGATACCCATATTGTACAAACAAATTCTAGGGTCACCCCTGGTCCACCTTTATGGCGATATCTCGAAACGGCGTCCACCTATGGAACTAAGGATCACTCCCTTTTAAAATACTCATTAACACCTTTCTTTGATACCCATATCGTACAAACGCATTCTAGAGTCACCCCTGGTCCACCTTTATGGCGATATCTCGAAACGGCGTCCACCTATGGAACTAAGGATTACTCCCTTTTAAAATACTCATTAACACCTTTCTTTTGATACCCATATTGTACAAACAAATTCTAGAGTCACCCCTGGTCCACCTTTATGGCGATATCTCGAAACGGCGTCCACCTATGGAACTAAGGATTACTCCCTTTTAAAATACTCATTAACACCTTTCTTTTGATACCCATATGTACAAACAAATTCTAGGGTCACCCCTGGTCCACCTTTATGGCGATATCTCGAAACGGCGTCCACCTATGGAACTAAGGATTACTCCCTTTTAAAATACTCATTAACACCTTTCTTTGATACCCATATTGTACAAACGCATTCTAGAGTCACCCCTGGTCCACCTTTATGGCGATATCTCGAAACGGCGTCCACCTATGGAACTAAGGATTACTCCCTTTTAAAATACTCATTAACACCTTTCTTTTGATACCCATATTGTACAAACAAATTCTAGGGTCACCCCTGGTCCACCTTTATGGCGATATCTCGAAACGGCGTCCACCTATGGAACTAAGGATTACTCCCTTTTAAAATACTCATTAACACCTTTCTTTTGATACCCATATCGTACAAACAAATTCTAGGGTCACCCTGGTCCACCTTTATGGCGATATCTCGAAACGGCGTCCACCTATGGAACTAAGGATTACTCCCTTTTAAAATACTCATTAACACCTTCTTTGATACCCATATTGTACAAACACATTCTAGGGTCACCCCTGGTCCACCTTTATGGCGATATCTCGAAAACGGCGTCCACCTATGGAACTAAACGACCACTCCCTTTTAAAATACTCATTAGCACCTTTCATTTGATACCCATATCGTACAAACGCGTTCTAGAGACAACCCTGATCCACCTTTATGGCTATATCCCTAAATGGCGTCCACCTATAGAACTATGGCCCACTCCCTCATAAAAGACTCTTTAATGACTTTTCATTTGATACACATTCCAGGGTTTCCCTCGGTTCATTTTCCTACATGGTTATTTTCCTTATGTGTCACCATAGCTCTCAACTGAGTATGTAATGTTCGGTTACACCCGAACTTAACCTTCCTTACTTGTTTCCGACTAATTTACTACGTTGTCACATTCCATTCTACTCTCGGGTATATCTACATGCAATATGTATGTGTATGTGCGCAAAAGGATATGTTTAATGAATTCAAAAGTTAATGAGTCATGTATGCTGGCGTAACTAATTGCAAATTAGCCACAGGTTAAAATGTCTGATAAATCACTTTTCTTGTTGCTCCTTTCGCTTTTATTTTATTTTAGGCTCTCCAAAATATATGAATGGTAATTGAGGCAGTTGAAGAATTTATTCATACATGTATATGTATATGCCTACGGAAATTTTTGTACATTCGAGTATTGACTTTCACATACATAAGTAAAACAATTTTACAAAATAAAAAAAACTTAAACAAAATTTCTATAGGCCCAGATCTTTCTGTCTTTAGTTTAGTCTACTTTTTCGGCTAGTTTGTTTGCTTCTGCGTGCTTCCCTTCAGCTCGCACTCCTTCCCGGCCATCAGGCAGCGAATGACCGTTTTTTAAATTTGCTCGCTAAACGGTTACATGCCCTGGTCTTTGCGAACGACATGCCCACCATCATTTGTGCAACAGTTTCCTGTTGCAGCACAGTGAGTAGCATTTCTGACTAAAATTCGGTAGGCATTACTTTTGACACGGTTCCTTCATTCTGCTTTCTGATGTCCGCAGCATATCTCTATGCCGCTGTACATCTACTTTCTGTCGTAACCTCTGTCCATACCTTCGACGAATTCTATTTCTGACATCTTGTGTTTCGAGCTGGTAGGCCGAGAAGATAAATATTATCCATATAACCTGATGCTATTTAAGCCATCTACTTATAAAGCGCTTCATATGAAATTCTACAAAAGCGTGCGTAAATTGTCAGGTATAAAGGTCGCAGCATGCTCGGGTAGCAGCTCACATATTTGCTCCCCCTTTTACTTTTCTGCTTGTCCGGAAGGGCCCACACGTATCGCTGCACTGCGTGCCAGTTAATGCCTTTCCAACTACCCCATATGAACAAATTTTTTGTTTGTCTGCATCAGAATGAATACCCTGCAGCACCATCTTGGTATGATCGATATGTCACTTCTCTTTCCCCTGAGTGATGTACCACTGCTGACGGCTTACCGCATATTGTGCAAGGGTTGAAGGTTGGCCAATAATGTTTAAAAAATTACCATTATTTTCTCTCCAGTGGGTGGGTTGTTAGGCATCATGTTGACAAAACTTTATTCCAACAGGTTCCATATTGATAGAGGCTTCTTGAACCGACGATTGGATCACTTCTTTGCCTATGTCGTATATCCTAGTTTCTTCTTTATTTAGGCACTGTTTTAGTTTATTTTTCATCACATATACGAGTATACCAAATGCGAATTTAGACATCAGTTAAGGTGAACCTTGACCAGCAGTAAGTATAAAAACAACGCATGCTAATAAATTTTCTTCAACAATATCAGTGAATATGTTTAATTTACAAATACCTTTCATTTATTTCGTTTCTGTATTATTTTAACACATGCATATATTTGTTTTGTTAGTTAGTTCTTAATCAATGTCATTAACCGGAATCCTTGTTAACCACTATTCCGTAGTAATTTATGCAATTAATTAGTGTTAAATGCCTTCATTGGGCGAATACTAAGCGAACAACTTTTCGCAATAATACCAAAAATATAGATACTTGAGATATCAGCACGAAATCATATATATACATTAGGGTGGTCCTTGAAAACCCTAATTTCAGATTTTTTCCAGTCAACATTTCCATTCAAACATTAACATTAAGATCAGAAATATGAGTTATAAATTTGGGTTCCGATTTTGGTGGCGCAGGGATCTAAAGTAAGAACTCTCTATAGAGACTAAAAAAATTAAATAATTTTTTTTGTTTTTTAAATTTCAAAACCGATAACTCTATGGGCGCTATCACATATATATTTGAGTATATTGAATGAAATTCCCTATTGAAATCGGTTAAGGGGTATCGCACAATGGTTGAGGTTCGCACATTAATGCATGCGCAGAGTCTTCCTAATGTAATCTGAGCTGTAAAAAAAAACTTTGAATCTCCATAGAATATTCTTAACTTTGATCCCTGCTCGACACTCCTTTATTGTTCTCCGAACATGAACAAAATCTCTATGTAACATTTTTGACCTTTTTACTATCTTTTAAAGGGGTCATATTAGAAAAAACAGAAATTTTAAATTTTTAAGGACCACCCTTATGTGATCGTACATATGTTTAAGTATGAAATATTTCGACAGACGAATTTATATATTAATAGTTAAATATCTCAGAAAAATAAGTGAAATTGCAAGATAATGTATTACCAAAATATATTAAACATTGAAATTAAAGGGCACATTATATATAACGCGGTTCTACGCAAAGTGTAATTTTTTCTCGTTTCAACCATATTTTGTAAAATATTTGAAGAGCATTATACAGTTCTTCCCATAAAGCTCCTCAAGACCTCTTTATTTCACATATGCATTTTTAAACTCCTTTTTCCTTAGGACCTTTTATCTCTTTA
Source organism: Eurosta solidaginis (assembly GCA_029619165.1). NCBI lineage: Eukaryota > Metazoa > Arthropoda > Insecta > Diptera > Tephritidae > Eurosta > Eurosta solidaginis. The sequence goes on from JARSSU010035085.1 coordinate 10,236, forward strand.
AAAACATATCTATCACATTTCTTTGCGTTTTAGTTTCACATTGCATTCATTCTCAACAGATCGAAAGAGCACCGGGTAGCCGGAAGCCTCTAAGTCATACTGGCTAGTCATATTGGCGGTCTCTCGTGTGACCTTCTACAGTGCAAGCGCTCTTTACGTCTCTGCCCTTGACAGGGGTGAGTTCAAGCTAGTAAATAAAATATAATTAAATATGAAAAAAATATAAAAAAAAACTTGAAGTTAAACGGTTTTATTGAAAAAATACAGACATTAAGTAGTAATCTATTCTATCTATCTATAAATCTTATAAAATAAAGTCGCTAAATGCCATGTATGCACATAACTTCACCCACAATGCTCCGATTTTAAAAGGGTTTTCTGCATTTGAAGCTAGCTACGTTAGATGGTACAGTTAATATAATTTGAAAATGTGAAATTGCCAAAATGTAGTAAAAAATCATAAAATTTCTTGTTTACACAGCTATAACTCATAAACGGAAGGATGGATTTGAAAAATTCTACTTTTCAGTAAAACTTTGAAATATTTACCTTCGTTCTGCATCAAAAAAATACTTGATTCCTTTCTTATATCAGCCAAATTGTTTAAACAAAAGTAACATTTTTACCAAAAATTCGTGTGTCTAATTGTTCGGTGTCAACTTTGTGCGAGCAAATTACTTTTGAGTGAGACATGATGCGACACATACGTATATACACACAGCATTCGCTGCGTTATTTAACTTGGCCGTAGGTTTATAGGTATGTATGTATGTGTTTTCATATCGTTGACATACATATGTACATATGTACATACACAAATAATAATAAATGGTTAAGAATGCATACATCTATCGAAAAATACTCTTTCGTTAAAAATATTGAACATTTCCTTAAAATTCTTAAACAAAAGTTTTATTTTTTGGTATTTTTGCATATATCACTATCACTACGTAGTATAAAACAGAGTCGCTTTTTCTGTCCCTATGTCCATTTGAATGCTCAAACCTTTAAACTATGCAACGGATTTTGATGCGCTTTTTTTTAGTAGATAGAGTGATTGAAGAGGAGGTTTATATGTATAATAACATCCATTAAATAGTGGAGAAATGCTGTTATTTTTGAAGTTTCTAATGTGACGTATATATATAAAAGAAAGTGGTGTTAGTTACACTATTTATAACTCAAGAACGCATGAACAGATTTGGCTGAAAATTAGTGGAGGGTAGCTAGAACCAGGAGACAGACATAGGATACTTTTTATCCCTGTTCTGGCTAGGGTCTTGAGATCAAAACGTGGACTTGGGTAATCCTGGGATATGTTTGTCCAATATGGATATCAAATGGAAGCTGTTTATGAGTACTTTGATACGGGGTAGTTTTCGTACCCTTGTGTGACTAGGGTCTCGAGATATAGGCCAAAACGTGGACGCGGGTACCCCTAGAATGTGTTTATAGAATATGGATAACAAATGAAAGCTGTTGATGAATGCTTAGTGCAGGGTAGTTTTCATACCTATTTGTGAAGGGTCTCGAGATATAGGCCAAAATGTGGATCACGGTAACACTAGGATGTGTTTTTACATTATGGTTATAAAATTGAAGCTGTTGATGAGTGCTTTAGTACAGAGTAATTTTTATACCGCTGGGTGACTAGGGTCTCAAGATATAGGCCAAAACCTGGACCCGGATACCCCTACAATGTGTGTGTAATAGGGATATCAAATGGAAGCTGTTGCTGAGAGCTTAAAGTAATTTTCATTGTGATATTCGATGTAGTCGCATCAACGTGGGCAAAACTGAGGGAGCAGAGTTAGACGGAAAAAGTTTATTAAAATTTATGTAGATAGACCTACTTTAGGGCAGAACAACGTCTGACGGGTCTGCTAGTCTATATATATATAAAATTCAAATTATATATGTATGTATGTACGTCCTAAACGGATCCACCGATCGCAACCAAATTTGCACAACCTACTAGAAACCTTCCAGAAATGGTCATAGGCTAAAAATTATTTCGATATATAAAAGGGGCGTGCACATGCCATACAAATGGAATTTTTGATAATGCATTACACTGAAAGTATTCATGCTAGAAGATTGAAATTCAGTAAGGAGTTATATGAAGTCAATACCTAACACCCCCAATAAAATGTAGGATGAGGGGAAAGGGGTCGTTGCACCTCCCATACAAATGGAATATATCATACTGCATACCTCTGGATGTAGTAATGGTAGGATAGTGAAAGTTGGTAAGGAGCTATATGAAGTTAAGTCCTAACACCTCCAGTAAAATGTGGAATTGGTGAAAAGGAGCGTGTCACTTTCATAAAATGGGATTTTTCAGAACTACGGTTTGCCGTACAAACTTAGGTTATTATAACAGCTAAAGTTTGACTACAGAGTTGTTTGGCTGTTACTTTCTGTTGTATGTTTAGTAATCTTTCGCCGTTAAAATTTTTTGTTCACTTAAGCCTATTAGCATATTCTATCTATATATATAACAAGGATTCCGTTAATACCGACAGATATACCTTTCAATTTTAGTCGCCTCCAGTTTCCTATTAGGTTGGCTTTCGCATTGTCTATCAATAAAGCTCAAGGACAGTCATCTAGCTGTAGTAGGAGTCAATCTTACCAACTCATGTTTCACCCATGGCCAATTATACGTAGCCTGCTCCAAAGTTGGCTCATCGAAAAATCTTTTTATTTATACTCCAAATAATATTACAAAAAATAGTGTATATCGTATGGTTTTCAGCAATACCTAAATTGGAAAATACACAACCCTAAAATAAGTTTGAAATTTATGTTATTTATTTTGCATATTTTTATAGAAACGTGGGGCCCACAGGGCATAAGCTAATAACGCTAAAGCTAGAAAATAATTAGATAGGTCCTAGGTACTAGTCATCACACTCCTCATCAATCGAGGGCGTTGATCAGACAATTAAATAAAAGCGTTGGACACGTAAAGCGATTCATATTTCTGTATGTAATACGTGTTCCAAATATGAGCCAAATCGAACCACAAATACGATTTTTTTTAATATCTCTATCCTTGCGCCACCTGGCGGCGATATTTTTTCGTACGTCGCTTTTATTTCAGTATGTAATATCTGTTCCAAATATGAGCCAAATCGGACCACCAATACGATTTTTTTGCATATCCTTGCGCCTTCTCGGGGGAGCGGGGCGATTTTTCTTATAATTGCATTGTCACCGGGTTCTGAACTATATTCCAAGTTTCAAGCTTGTAGCTTCTCGCGAAGTTACTTAAAATTTAATTACAAAATTCGTTCACAACTCACGGCTGGCCTGTCAAGCCAAGGTAAATAAAACCGCTTAAAAAATGTGTATTGACGGACTTGTGATTTTCTGACTTCTTTCTATCAGTTCTTTTCACAGACAATTTTATTGAAACCGCCTTTTCAATGCAATTATGTTTACTCATGTGTGCATAATTTTCCACTTCTATAATTTTCAGTTGCAATATTCGATGCCACAAAAGCGTCCAGACAATGCAAACATTCACACACACATTCACCTCGTATTTTGACACATGCATTGAGTAGATACATAATCCACTCAAACACTATGCAGCACAAAGCAAACATTTTTGAATAATTGCTATGAAGCGAATTTGTAGCGTAAAAAAATATTGCGGAAAAGCAATCAATCGGCACTTAGAAGCCTTGCAGATGAAAATTGGCGAAAAAAAAGTTTGAATAATTTTTGTGGCACACGCAAAATCAAGGCAGCACAGAAATGGGCTAGAACAACTAACAAATCGGACCGCAGAGGTATGCTGCATTAGACTAGGTCGAGTAAAATATACGTAATTATAGCACGACATACTCCATTTGGTATGACTACCACTTAATGACTGGGCGCGCGAACTGAACCTGATGGCGTCCATAAATATATGTATATAGAAAAATCTTAAATATATTCGACACCAGTTTTTGGCTGTATGAAATAATTTGAATATTTGTAGACTGCGTCCTAGAAGTAACTCTGAGTGTTATTTCATATTTGATATTTTTTCTTAATGTATGTGGGCCGGTGCAGCCTACCACATATTAATGTTTGCATATATAATTTAAAATAAAAAAACTAAAACAATATCATAAACACACAAAGACAACTTTATTGGTACATAGTTATACCCAGTAGTTAAATCGTTCTTGTCCCAAGTTCAATAAGTTAGCCAACTCTCTTTATCTGATACAAGGCTCTAGTACTTTCGAAATGAATGATTCACTGCGTGCTGCACAGATCTGTTTCTTTAAGCAAAAGTTTATAAAAAAGTGCACATTTTTCAAGGAGTAGCCCATAAAGTAGATTAGTAAATCTTAGCCTGGCTTTGTCTGGCAAAGTTTATCGGCTGAGGTAGTATTACGATGAAAGACAATTCTGAGTACTAATTGTAATCAGTCGGAAATATGGTAGCCGCAAAAAGTTCAAAAACAGATTCTTCGGAAAATATGTCCCCCTTTTTCGATTTAAACTGCATAGCTCCAACATACCGTACAATTTATAGGAAATGAAATTATTTAGCTTTGTTTCAAGGAAGACCAAAGTGGGACCACAACATGATCTACTTGTTTAGAATATTCTTGTAAATTGTATATGTACTGTATTATCAATATTTATAGGCGAATAATCGCTTTTGTCGATAAGAAATGTTATCGACGAGTTATTGGCTTTTCAACGATGAGAAACCAATAAAAGTAAGCCAACACTAAACAGTGATCGTCGACAAAGTTGTAACCAATGACAAACCGTTAACAGTAGATTACGTTTTAACGATAACAAGCCAATTAATAGCTGATAAATGCCGATAACAATAACTATCCAGCTGACAACTCGTCAGTGACGTCAAGCGACAACAAAATAATCAACTTTCGTCTATGTGGGTTATAAAAGGTCAAGCCCCCTAAAAAAGTCCCGAACCTATACTGAAATATACCCGCGGTAGGTATGCCTGTCGTAAGATGTGACTAAAATACCAAATTGATTCAAGGGGTTGCGTAGCGCAATGCACTCTAGCGGTTGCCAGCGCAATATATAGCTTCTCCAACCCAATTGTCAACCTCACCTACCTGTGGCGAATCCTGCTTCATTTACAGCCGATGCTCTGACGACCCGGCCTCCTGATAGATCTAGGGCGTGGGAGGTGGGTACGGCCTAGAAGGTTTCATGTGTTCATACCAAATCGTCCCGAGACGGTCGATCTTGTACCTTTATGGTGCTTTTTACCGGAACGTACCGATCTGCATCCGGCAAAGAAACATCAACATCGATAACACTCCATAAGGCTTTCGGACTCCCCTTGTCGCCACTACAACAACAAAAACATATAATTTTAGACTTCCCCACAATAAATCTTAAAAGGTCCGGAATAAAGCAGAGGAGAACCCATAGATATCCGAATTGATCTCGAAGTAGTACATAAATCACAACGAAATGATACAAAATTTGTTAAGAATGAAAAATTCATTCTAACAAATCAACAACTCCACAACAGAATAACTTAGAAAAGATCCACAATTGATTACTACCGAAAATATCCTCAACGAATCACGAGAAAGGCATAAAAATAATATTGAAAACCTTTTGAAAGCAGACACAATAGTGGTGAGTTAGTGCTTCTTCATTTTACAGAGATTAACTCGCAAATAGTCTTCAAATTATACCAGCCAATTTGGAAAATAAAAGCCAAAAATATTAAAAAACCTTGTACAAAATTCTTGTCCTGACTTCCTGCTGTTTGTGCAAAATGTCATTGGACCGTTTTCAGTGTCCAACAAAAATTGTGTACGGCTTCAAATAATTTACTAAACAATATTCAAAACAATACGAACGAGCCCAGTTTCCTATTATTTTGTATTCGGTTTTGTTGGATACTCTGCATTTCTAATAAAGAATATATTATACAGCTCCCGTAGATCTCAAAAGGAGAGCTTCCTTCACCAAACATGTTCTGTCAACTTAATCTAGGCTTGAATAATTCTGCGAACACTCCTTTTCAGGACTAGTTTGAATTTTACTGCAGCTATATATAAGGTATAATATATATATATATATAATTATATATATATATATATGATATATATATATATGTTGGTTCACATTGTCTTCATATAATATGTATGTGTATGTAACTTTGCAAAAAACAACACTGATGTTGGCCATTGATTTGCTTGACGCGACTAAATGAATGTGCATTTCTCTAATATTTGAAAAAAATATTGAACGAAACTCTGACAATTATGACGCCAGTATTTGCGCTACTGTTCGTATGTTCTGCGACCATGTTTGACGAAATAGCTTTTCTTCTTTATGACTTTCATTTCCATTCACTTACTGAGCCAATATTGTACTTCGCTACACCTTTTTTTCACATAAAAATTCGTTTACGAATCGTTATTAAGGTCAATAGAACCTAACCTCCAACTCAAAATTGGCAAAATGGAGATTGAGCTTTTCAACTCTGAATTGTTGTTGGTAGCAGTTTTATAGTTTTAATTTTACAATGCTATGCGTTGACTTCTATTTGGTTAGTGAAAATCAAGTCACGTTTTTTGTGTATAAAAACACCCACACGTGCTGCGATATAGGCAAGGTTTTGTCAAAATAATTTACATTCACGGTTTTAAGCTTCCACGTATCTTCATGCATTGTTTTTAACACGCAAATTTTTAAGTAGGTTTCCCTCGCTTTATCGAAAATTTCTCAAAGAAAATACGAGGTAAATGAATTAACAGGACTATGTAGTTATTAGTCTGCCCTGCGCAAACTTGTAGGTATCGTAAAGCCTTCCGTTCTCTAGCATAAAAGACTGAACTCATGTCCTGGGGTGGACTTAGATGATGGCATCTACTTTTTTTCTCTGAGACTTTAATGTGAAACTATTACTAGGTGTAAGCTACTGTCAGACGCATCACAAATCTGCCTTTCACTCCCCCTTACCATTGTTCCCACGATTTAATGCACAATGTTTTCCTATTCCACACGCCCACCTTGTACCCTCGACCCGCCCTTCACAGCTCATACCTTCATCACCATCCTTCCCGCTCCTCTTTCTTTATTTTTGTTCTCCATCGTCCTTCTATCTCACTTTCCCACTCTTACGACTTTCTCTTTCTGCTTCGCTATTCTGTAGCATTCATTTCTTCTCTCTTGTCTCTTGCTACAGTTGTATCCATAAAAACCTCTACGCAGTTTAGGAGAGTTTGCGTTTCTTGGCAGTCCCCTGCATGCCATGGAGAAAAGTATTTCAAGTCCCTTAAAGTAGAACCTTAGTCCCTCAGCTCATCTACCCGCTCCTGTTTTGTTTTATTTTAGTATTGCACTAATTTTTGGCGTGCTGAGCTAGTTTAAACAAACGTATCCCTTGAACCTTTTACCTTTGACGTTCCATTCAGAATGGACCAGATCAAAAGAATGCGAAAGTTGCATATGATCGACCAAGCAGAAAGCGTGTAATCCGAAGTGGATCTGCAAAGTGTCGAAGCTCATCTGCAAATTCGGCAACCTTACAGAAACAGCGGTACTCTTATCATAGGAAGGAGGATTTTAGGCTCATGACTGTTGATCTGACTGGCAACTGCCCTCTGGCGTCACATGCTTTAAATAAATACTCATCCGTGATAGCAGAAGTGGGGAGTAGGTATTGTAAAAGCTGACAATCCAGCACAAACTGTGCTCATTTCCTGCCCCCGCCAGACTACAATTTAAGCTATTGATAATGACAGAGCTATCCTTCAAAACTTCTAGTATTTTTAAGAGGAACGAATAATTTTACTACATAAGTCATAATTTTGTTTGGTTTTTCGTTTAGTCGTTAAGCAGACTATGAATCATTAAGTTTCTCGCGTACCGGCCATTTCAACCTATGCATATTTAAAATAAGCAAGCCTTTAAGGCTTCCCTTAATGTTTTCTTAATGTTCTTCTCAATCAATTTCCTTCCCTTTTCTATATATTTAAACTTTTTTCCTCTCTTCTTTACCCCTTGCCTTTGCAAATGTTTACACAACGGTTATATAGTGAACGCAAATCACTAGTAGTAACAATAATATAAGCGCACGAAATATTTAGGCGATATCAAAGCCTGTTTTGTGGTACTTTTTTTAAATCTACACTCAAATTGGCAATCTTATTCGATACACGATTTCTCCAAGTGGTATCAGCTAAAACTAAACATTTAGCTGAGTAGCTTTTCAAGGCAGAATAAACTCAAAGGCTAGCCAAGCCACTGAAGGATTGCTACGCGCGTTCTTTTATACCTTTCATGAAAATGAATGGTATATTAATTTCGTCACGAAACCGAAAATTGTAAGTCCTTAAGGAAAATAGATAGACCCACCATTAAGTATACCGAAATAATCAGGTTGAAGAGCTGAGTTGTTTTAGCCATGTCCGTCTGTCCGTCTGTCTGTTTGTATGCAAACTAGTCCCTCAATTTTTGAGATATCTTGATAAAATTTGGTGAGCAGTGTATTTGGGTGTCCGATTAACATTTGTCGGAACAGACCGGATCGGACCACTATAGCATATACCTCCATACAACCGATTTTTCAGAAAAAGAGGATTTTTGTAATCTCTTACCCAATTTAACAGATTGAAGCTTCAAACTTCACCATATACTTTCGTATATTGAACATATTGTTGCCTGAAAAATTTATGAGATCGGTCGTATATATAGTATATATCCCCCACAACCGATTGTTCAGATAAGGAACTTTTCGTAATTACTGCCCTATTTTAAGAGCTAGAGCTTCAAATTTCAGCGAATGCTTACGTATATAGCATATATTGTTGTCTGAAAAAATCATAGAGATCGGTGGTATATATAGTATATATATGGTGGTATATATAGTATATATATATATATATATATATTATTTTCGCAAATTTTAGCCCCATTTTAACAGCTAGAAGCTTCAAATTTCACCGAATATTACTTATATAGCATATATTGTTGTCTGAAAAAATCATAGAGATCGGTTGTATATATAGTATATATCTCATACAACCGATTGTTCAGATAAGAAACTTTTCGCAATTTTTACCCATTTTAACAGCTATAAGCTTCAAATTTCACCGATTGCTTACGTATAATAGCATATATTGTTGTCTGAAAAAATCATAGAGATCGGTTCTATATATAGTATATATCTCATACAACCGATTGTTCAGATAAGAAACTTTTCGCAATTTCTACCCCATTTTAACAGCTAGAAGCTTCAAATTTCACCAACTGCTTACGTGTATAGCATATATTGATGTGAAAAAATCATAGAGATCGGTTCTATATATAGTATATATCTCATACAACCGTTGTTCAGATAAGAAACTTTGCGCAATTTCTGCCCCGTTTTAACAGTTAGAACCTTCAAATTTCACAAAATGCTTACGTATATAGCATATATTGTTGTCTGAAAAAATCATAGAGATCGGTCGTATATATATTATATACTTCATATAACTGTCATTTTGACCCCTTTTTTACGCCTAGAATCTTCAAAATTCATCAAAATTTTCCTCAAATAGTTACGTTTTCGTCATATATTTTTGAAATACGTGATTCGTAGTCATAGTTTTTACACGCAGACCACAAAAAACCTGAAACTTTGCATCCTCACACAAAGTACTACCTGTTTTTTATTTTATATTTATCTTAACAAATCGTTAAGGTATGTAGATCTGTTCACTATATATTTCTTATCTTATACATCCGATTATTCGTAGATTACGAACGGATAAGATTATTGTTCAGCCCCATTCATGAAGGTATGAAGTCTTCGGCACAGCCGAAGATCAGTCCCGTTCTTACTTGTTTAGTTTGCTAAAGTAGTTTGATGTAAGTTGTGCTGCGTCGCTTAGGCACCCCGCCTTTCGTTAGTTAGGTCAGATGCAGTGTATCTTCATCACAACTGGATGCTTTAAAGGACACAAATTCTCTTCTGCACTCGGACGTATTGGAAATACAAAGCACATCGTACCAATTGTTTTTCACTTGAATCATTCTTTTTCCCTTAGATTTCCTACTTTGGTACAAAAACCTATAATACAAAATGCTAAATAAGCTTTACTCGCAGATTAATTAATACTTCAAATTTTAAAAAAACGCTTTATCTTTACTAAATGACACACATTCGTCTTGTAATTGTTAAAGATTTTGTAATAAAAATATTTATATATAAACAAGTGCATTACAGTCCGGAGGCAGAATTGAAAATGCAACTAAACAACACTAAACGAATCGCCAGCGGCATTACACTTCATTTGGTTGCACACAAACAAGCAATAAATCAACTTGGCAAACAACACCGCAACACTCACACATACGCAAATACAACAACATACGCAAATGGCATGCGATGCCAACAAAAAAATTTACAATAACGAATATAAAATAAAACAAAAACAACAATTGTGTTTATGTACAAAAGAACAAACACACACACACATACAGAAGCTTAGAAAGTCAACGAAAGTTAAGGCTGCTGGTTAAGCGAACACAATGAAACATACAAAAATATAAATAAGCAAGTGTGAAGAGTGTTGGCGAAGAAGACAAATAATTTCCTGTCTAATTTTGCAAAATTGAACCGGTGAGAGAGCAATGAAAAATAAAGAAAATGCAAGAGAAATTGTTAACTCTGTATAGTAAATGTATTTACATGTTTTTTAAAGATCTTTTTTCTATATATGTATATAAAATTGTATATATGTATATATGTACATATTTTCTCATTCTTCGGGCATTGCTATTTTGCTTGACTTTTATGTGATGGCTGTAAAGTGCCTCCAAGGTGCAATGTGGCTGTAAGTATGCAGCTGCAGTTGGTTTATAAAATGACTAACAAATGCGCCAGAGCAGAGATGAAAGGTAAGTACAACAAAAATAAATTTCTTCATACACAATACCAACTTGTGCATACACAAATATGTTGATATATAGTTAATGAGTGATTCCATAACAAATTGATGAATTTTGGAAATTGTCTTATTCGATTTTTGGGATTTTGTTTTAAAGCATATAACAAGTTACCTTTGTCAAACAAAATTCTGTATGTCAGATACAGTCCTTACTGCCACTTTCGTGATTGCATATCTATTGTCACACCATAAGGTGGTTTACTCCATCTGTTTACTGAAAGGTAAGGATGGTTTTTATACTAGCATATCAATAAGTAACAAGTAGGTTACACTACTTTTTCATCGACAGCCCGACTGTCTTGTTTGCACGCCTTTTTTATGGATACAATGATTAGGTAACGCACAAAGTATTGAAGAATTTTACACCATAACCCTTTCGATAGCATGTAAGTTACATCTTTTTGACGTGTAAACATCTTTGCTCATGGTATGTGGAAATCCTGAATGCAAGCGCAAGATATGCAGTGGAAGCTTAAGCATAAACGTAGCCTTTGTGAGTTGTATGCTATGTAGGGGACATATGCACTTTAATGTAAATGCAGGTGTAGTGTGTGGTATTTGGTATGCTGTATGGAGTAATATAGAATGTAAGTGTAAGTGTAGTCACTAAAATTTAGTGTAAGGTGGGAGAAATGTAAGTGGTAAAGCTGATATGAACCATATCAACCCTCAAATCAAACCAAGGCAGACAAAAAAGGAAAGAAAGGGAAGGAAATGAAACGAAATGAAAGAGGAGGCTCATAAAAGCTATACACGAGTTTTCGATTTGTTATTGAAGTATTATAAGTATCTCACGACAATCAAAATTATCAATGGGTTATCTACTTTTTCTCGACGATTTATTGGTTTTTTATTGAAAAATTAATCAATTTAATTAATTGTTAATAGAAATGTTAGCGATTTGATATCAAAAAGTTATCGTTTGTTATCGGAAAGTTAAAAATTGTTATCGGACGTGTTACTTATATTTTTTCTCGGCGTTTTATCGATTTTCTATGGAAAAATTAACTATTTCCTATAGAATAGTTATCGATTCATTTTCGAGAAGTTTGTGTATCGAAAAATTAACGTTATGTTACCAAATTGTTATCCACTAATTATCGAAAAGCTATCGGTTGGTTATGCCTTTGTTATGGATTTCTTATTGAAGTGCTACAAAAGGTATCGATATACAATCGAAAAGTTGTCAACTGCTTAATTGTGTTAACGAAAAGTAATCCATTTTATGTGAGAATAGGCTTTTCTTTACATATGATTGCTATTTTTAGTGCAAGTAATCCATTTGGATCTCTAAACTATCGTTTTATCATCGTAAAACTATCGATATGTTGTCATAAGGCTATCGACCTTTTTATCGAAAATATATCGATTTTTATCGAAAAGTTATCGATTTTAGTTGTTATTTATATATGCTTGATTCTGGCGAAGTTACCTCTGTTGTATTGTAACTTTAACCCCTGGGCGAACTCTTGTTAACTAGTTTTCTAGGACTGCAGGAGTACTTGGTCGCCCTTTTTTGCGTCGATAGTCACTCTTTTCTGACAAAAAATCGGATTCTGGTTATTGTAGTGTTAATAGGGCACTTTTCACTTGGAGTCCATGTTGTACGGCCTTATATACTGGATATCCCCAGGTATGTTAACTGTATGGAGAAGGACAAGGTGGGATCATTAAGTCAGGTTATGCTCAGCTGTCATCAGTAACTCGAGCCGGACGTATTCACTCTCCGGAAGAATTTTCTAAAATCGATGTGTGCCCTATTCGTAGCTCTATGCTTGCCACGTAAGAATAATCCAAATACCCGGAAGCCAGTTTCACCGCAAGAGCATGTGGTACTGCAACAAACCATCATAGAAGTGCTCAAGTGAGCTATTCCTTAACTGGGCAGCTACCTTCCAATCTTATCTTATTGGGTTAGAATGTCAATCAATAGCAAAAACCCGCTTTGTGGAATAGTGATTAGAATATTTAGGAAATTTCAGAAATATTAAGAATATTACCATCGTTTTTCAAGAAACTATCCGGTAAGATTTATGTAAACCAAAAATTCAAAACATAGATTCGAATGCCGAATCTCAAAAATAATTCCATTATTTTGAGAAGATGCACGACTTGAGAATTTTATGGAAATTTATTGCGATTCTTATTGAAGCAACATGTCTTTGAGCTTGGAACATAATACAACATTACCGAAAATTCACAAGGTGTCGCATGGATTGAAATATTTAGGAAACACGAACAGACCGGGTGACGTTTCTCAATCGATGTTTGAGCAACCAGCCACTGAGCTGGAGACCTTAAACATTGTATGTAAGTAATACACAACCCCTTTGTAATGCTAAGTTTGGTAAGAAAAATCCATTTCAATTTTCTTTGTGGTTTTTTCATAGAATCCAAATCTGGTCTTACAACTTTTTACCAAGCCAAGCCAGACCTATACAAGTCAGCCTTAGTATGAGTTCATATGACAGCTTCAACATTTCACTTCATTCATTTTTCAACTTTACATGGAATAACCCATCTTGTGTACGATTTGAAGTAAAATTGCTTTGAGTTCAGCAACAGCGCCAAGGCGTGCATCAAGAAACATGAAATACAACAAATAATTTATAAGCTGTGAAATACTGTTAGCCGTTATAATGCAATTGCTTGTTCGCAAATGTTCTTGTTGTTCTTCCTCTTGCTATATTAGGTTATTCTTGTTGGTACTGTCGATCTTAAGTTAATATTAAATTTGTTGTTGCGGACGCTTGTTGTTGCTCTTATGTTGTTATTAGATTTGTTGTTGCTTTTGTTATCATTGTTTCTGTAGCACTAGCTCATATTGCGGTTATTAATATTGCTATTGCATATATAATTTCAGCTTTTATATTCCATTTAAAAGCACTCTCTCCGGCTGCCAGCACTTAAAGCCACACAGAAGCTTGCAATAAAACACAAAAGCATGAGGAGCTTCCCTCGAAGCGCATATCCCAGCAGGCCTTTCTAATATGACCATGCAAACGATGCATTTGAATTGAATTTTTTGCATGGAAGGAAATTTTTAGATTGAATTTAGAAATGCATGAAATTACTGCAAATCGACAAATAAGAAGGCAGTTGGCAAACGCTGAAGGCTTTCTGCAGGGGTGGTATGATATGGTGGTCAGACCGGTTCTCTACTATGGCATTTTTGTTGGATGGAGAGCACGAGATACATCTTTCACGGTCAAAAGGCATTGCAGCGATGGGTGATGGTTAATATATGCTGGCACCCTGTATATAACACATAAACGGGCACTAAGCGCAATGCTTAATCTCTGCCTGTTTAACATCGCAGCGCCAATAAAGTCTTCGTGACGTGGGGTAAGAGTTTTGGAATTTATGGACACTTTAGCATTCTGACCTACTTTGACTTCCTTCATGATGAACTATTCACAGATAAATCCAGGCCATCAACTCAGTATTAGCCAGAAATTTGGGCTGCTCTATTATTGCATCGTCTTCTAGGCAGAGGAAGCCACTGTAAATGAAGCATTAAATTTAGTGATATCTGCGGCTATAATTGCTGACGAATTTAGCATTTACTTAAATAGTCAGGCAGCTATAAAAGAGCTAAGCTCTGCAACCGTGATAAAAAGTGCGGTGAGGGCTGGTTGACCTTACTTGTTAAGGCATCCAAACACTGTCTAATGAAATAAAACCTGGGCGCTAGGGCTTAGAATATCCCTGAAAACTATCAGAGAAATCATCTAAGCTTTTTTGCATTGCACTAGGAAATACGAACCTTAGGGTATATGGAATTCAATTATCAAATATGAAAGTCTACAAAAGATGCTAAGCTCTGCTTGCTGGGTGCTAGTCTTTAAACTAATGAAAATCGTTAGAATAGAGTATTGATGTTATGCTGGTGCTTTTGTTATTGCACATTAATATATGCAATATACGATGTACGGTGTACCGTAGGCTGCTCATTTTGATTAGTACCGAGAATAAATTCTATTAAAAGCATTAATGTATGTTTGTATATGGCAGGAGTCAGCTTCTATCGCTTTAGATAAAATAATTATTTAAAAATATTCACTTACTTACAACAAATTGCTCAAATGTTGTCTGCCTTCGTTCCCGACCCATATAAAACTTTAAATTTTCATAATACGTCATGAGATCACTTTGGAAAAATACCAAAAGAAAGGACCTGAGAAAAAAGCAAAGTACCCAACCTGGTACCTACCACAGTTGGGTGTAAGGATATGGCCTTTGCAGACGAGCAAGCATGCTTGTATGTAAACACTGTCTATTAAACTCTTTGCTGACGATACATTGTTGATGCTTAGAGGAGATAATATCACTGATATATATCAGATATATATATAAAATTATATGAAGACTTATAATCGAATGGATTGAAACTGAATATAAGCAAAACAAAATTTACAGTTATATCAAGAAGGAATTTTCAAAACAATGATAGACTCAACTTTAGTGAGCACATCAATTACACGGTTGGGAAAATAGCCAAAAAATATATTTCATGCAAAGAACCTGCAAGTATTTAAGTAGATGGTACAAGGTAATGGTATACAGATCGATAATCGAACCTGACTTCATATATTGTCCAACATTGTGAGAGATAGCCAAGTTTACAAATTGCAAAAGCAACAGAACCGAGGTATGATTTATTCTTAGGAAGCGCTATGACACACCTATCAGAGATATGCTCACCGCTCTAATTGGCTAAGCATTAAACAGATACTGTTTTATCATACGATGAAGTTATTAGAAACATAATAGAAGGCATTTTTATTATTTGAAATGTAACATAAAATATTGAAAGAATTTACTTGCAAATCCTCTTATTTGCAATCCTCTGCTAAGTTCGAATCACTAAACTGTTGAATAAATAACTCCAATATTGAATAATGGAAAAATGGCCTTTATTAAGTACTTCACAATAACACTTATACTTTGCTACTCGCTGGCTTAATCACCAAACTGATTGATAACTCAATTAAACTGTACTATTGGCCGCCAGATCGCGTGCTTAATCAACAACTGATTGAGTGCTCAACTCAAACTGAATTACAGCGCCTCTATATCTGTCGCCTTTATATACTCTTTGGTTTCCTCGTTCGCATTTTTCTAGAATCTACTAGCATTGTCCATGAGCTCTCAAACTTCTCAGCTATAATTAAAATGCACAATTTTATACATCTTTTAAGCGCTTCCAGAATCTACTAGTCCAGTAGCTCTCAAACTTCTCATATATATGCATGTGTTAGTGCATTGACTCTCCGCTGCTCGTATACGTACATGGTACATATATGTAGACGCAGTTATTGTTTCGTTTATGTAGATACATAATGATTGAATTATTATGTGCATTCACGTCACTGCTTAGGATCGGCTTAGAGACGATAGCATCGCTCAGTGCTGCTAACATTCGTTACAATATGTAAGAAATATTCATTCCGTAAATACAAAAGAAGGAATGGTCTTAATTTATCAGCTTATAGAACAGAAGCAGACAATGTAATTTGTACTATAAAGGACTAAAATTCTACAATGAATTACCAAATGAAGTAAAATCTAGTAACACAAGCGAATTTAAACACAAATTTTACAATTACTGTAGAACACTGCCATTCTAGTGTAAGGTGGACAAACTTTCGAATCACCAATAGCATTGCATACATCCCGAGTACTCTACGCTGGCACTGGGAAGCTTTCCCACGTATGCAAAAAGTAGCCGAAGCTCATACTGTAACGCATCACTCAACTTAATAAGTGCATCGCCGTTCAGATGTCTGCTTCGTCACTTTAAATACGTTAACAGCGTCAGATACAACTGGTACAATCCTTGCGTTGCTGTCATTCGTCTGCTACCTATCTCTCACTCCATTTGGGCAGTCAATAGACTCATATAAATAACTTAATTTAGATTATTTATTAATTACTATATATAGATATCAGCTAGGCTTAGTATTACTGTAAGAAGAAATAAATAATATAATAAATAAATAACGTTGAAACAAAAACCGGTCAATCAGTAGATATTGGCACAAATTTCATTAGTCTCGTTAATCGCCTACAGAGGCTAATGGAGCAATGGTGCAAACGAAAATTTGTTTAGATTAGGTCGACCTGTCCGGTCCATGATGACCTCACATAGACCGGATCAGTACATATTGCTAACAGAAGTTTATATAACGACCAAACTGAAAAATCTACGAAAAACCGGAAACCTAGATTACTTACTTTCTTAATTGGCGCTTAACCGTTTAAAACGATTATGGCCGCCTAACTAGTGCGCCAATCGCTCTTTCTATCTGCCAACCGGCATCAATTGTCACACCATGGGAGTTTAAATCGTGTTCACCTGGTCCTTCCAACGGAGTGGGGGCCGCCCTCTACCTCTTCTTCCATAGGCGGGTTCCGATAGAAACACTTTCTTGGCCGGAGCGTCATCTTTCATTCGCATAACATGGCCTAGCCAGCGGAGCCGCTGCGTTTTAATTCGCTGGACTATCTGACTGCATTTCAATGTGAAAACTTGTTTTTGACTTTTGGTCAAACCACAACCTTTTGTAATCTCAGAAATGCTCCCAAGGAACTGTGAATTTTTTAAAACACCAGAATACTAATTTCAAAAAAGTAAGAGATAAACTGACCTTATGGTCATTGGTCTAATGCATATAACGCTAATTGAGCTCATGGCACGTTGGCTTTATTGCGACACACTCGGGTTATTGCACTTTTGTTAGTTTCACGGGTTGGTGAATCTGCTTTAAGAATATATTGAAAAACTTTTGTAGAACTATGACTACCCAAATTCCTCTATCACACCATGACCATTCATACAAATGAATATATCTCAGAGACAAACAGTCGCATGACCGAGAAATGAGCAAAGCAAGTAAACTCTTTAGCTCAATGACAAATGTAAATACAACACTTTAAAAATTAAAAGTATAGACAACCAACACTATCTGAGTTACGACTTCTTGTCAGAAGGCCATCAAACATAGTAAAGTTTAAAAATTATATAAACTCCATTTGTGTCAAAAACGTGTTATGACTGTTTACGTCTCAGCTTTAAAGTTTCTCTTCATATGGCTGCATATACTAAAGCCCGCAACATTTTTTTAAGTTTTAACGTAGCTACTGCAACAAGGTAAATATCTTTTCACTATATTCATTGTTTTTGTTCTTCCACGAAACTATACACTGAAAAAAAAGACTGGTAAAATCAACCGAAATATGGGTCAATTCAACCGAAATTTCTGCCAATTTGAATCCATCGCAACAAGATGTTGAATCAACTGCGCACAAATCCTTGATTCGTAATTGACCGTTTTAGTAGTCAATTAACAAAAAAGTTGTTGCGAGAGCTTTGTATGAAAGTACCTATGTTGCCATATAAATAAATAAATGTAAGGCGCGATAACCTCCGAAGAGATTTTCGGCCGAACTTCTCTTCCAATTTGGGTCGTGCTCCTTTTTAATTTTTCTTACAAATTGGCGGGTACGCGACCTACTTGCTTTATGTCGACTCCGGACGGCATCTGCAAGGCATACGAGTTTTTCGACTGAGAGCATTTCATGGCAGAATATGTATAATGAAATGGAAATACATAGTAGTCACAAAACTGATTCTCAATTCTTTCAGTTGCACCTCATCTCATTCTCAATTTCTTCTCTCGCATGTAGTTGCCACACTTGATTGTTTTCAAACAAAATTTGTAGTATAAATGTGTGACGTAACATTTTAAAAGAGAACTTGTAAGTTATAGAAAAGTAAAGAATCAAATCGCAGGAAGGTAATTCACAACTGGAGTAACGTTTACATGTAATTCGGCAAGTTTAATTTTCGTAACACTTTAGTTGAAACGATTCCAAAACAACTCAAACTTTTATTTTGTCGGAAACATCAATATTGAAAAAGATGTTTTTTTATTATCCTATCTAGATTCGTTCGCGTGAGTGAAAATTCATGAAAACTTGAACATTATATTACTAACTTTGGAAAAATCCTGTTCGTTCAAGCAAACTTTTGCAACAAGAGGGTGCAATTTTGCATTTCGCTTGGACGAGAAGTTGCAAAATTGTACCCGATTAATAGATGTCCCGGTATCTCATAATTTTTTGCACAATAGATTCAAAAAGGGTTTTTTCGTTTTGTATTGATAACTGAAAACTAGTTTTTTTATTGTTTTCCCATTTGTGTGTTTTTTTCGATTTTGATGGTTTTGCTTATTTTGGTGATTTTTATAACAATCATCATAATTAGAAACTAGAGAGCGCAGTGAGCGTAAAATTCTCTTTGAAATTTGCTCATGTATTGACAGTTGATCGCCGTTGAAATGACCTGTAAGATCAGTTTGTGTTAACAGAAAAATCAGTTATATTGATTAGGAATCTGTGAATTTTACAAAATTTTGTAACTTAGAGCGACAATTTCTCTTCTGTTGAAATTACTAACTATTTGTTCGCTTGACAAAGAACTCGGTTGAATTAACCATAATTCGATCAATTTCACTGAATCTCCGTTAAGTCAAGAAAAACAGAACCGATTTGTTGATTTTACTAGCACACTTTCTTTCAGTGTATGGATTCTTATATATGCATCATATCATACACAAATCGCTTTGTTTGAGCATGGATGGGAAATTGAAATGTTATTTTCATAAGCAATTTTCAAATGCACAAAACACTTGAATTCCAACATGCAAAGCATTAAAAAATATTTTGTGAACAAAGGAAAAGAAGTGAATAAATGACAAGATTATTCCTTGTTTGTAATTTTGTAAGGACTTGGATTCTGTTGCTGCTCCATTTCTACTGCTAATGCAACCGATGATGAAGGTGTCAAAATTGATACCATGAAAAAGTGTTTCATTGCATAGAATTCACACTAAAAAATATATATCTTATCTTTTTTTGGCTTTTCTGTTAAACTTTGCTATTCTTTTATAATATTTTTGTTTTCATGCTATATTCAATGACTTTGCGGCGCCAACGTACGTCAATCTATAAAAAAGGAAGCTCGAGCATAGTTCGTTATAAGCAGAAATGTGTGTGTATGTGAGTGTAGTTTTCAATGCCGTAGAAATACCAGTAGATACACCACAAATATATTATAACAGCAAGTACACTAGTCCACAAACGGACAGATATGTTTTAACTACGGATTCAAACTAAGCTACTTTCTTAAGCCTATATAGAGTTTCCCACTTATCTTGATGTTCTTTTCTGAAAACTAGCTTCGTTAAAGCAGCTTCAGAAATTTTCATTCTAACCTAGGAATTGCGAAATACCTCTTATTGATCAAAAATTTGATATTAATCGTTATTTTTAAGTTTTTGATTGGCTCGAAAAATATCAGTAATTCTTTCAGTATTTTATTTCACTCGGAAAAGAAAAGTTGTGTTTTGAGCTTTTTATTTCGTTTTAATATTAAGAGTTATATTTGAGTTTTTATTTGGTTCGAAAATACAAGAAATTTTTCAGTTTTTATTTCGCTCGGAAGATAACAGAAATTTTTTAAGTTTATTGCACTCGAGAAAAAATATCTATGGCGTTTTTTTTTGCTCAGAGAATAAAAGTAATTTTTGACTTTTTTGTTACACTCCGAAAATAAAACTTATTTTATGAGCTTTTTATTTATGGCACCAAAAATACTAGTTTCTTTTTTACGAAATTTAAAAGTTTTTTTGAGTTTTTCATTTCACTCGGAAAATAAAAACTTTTTTTGGGCTTTTTATATGCTGGCTTGAAAAATAACAGTTACGTCTTGAGTTTTTACTCGTTCGAAAAATAAAATCTATTTATTTTTAGTGTTTTATTTTATTTGTAAAATAACAGTTATTTTTTAATTTTTTAATTCGCTCGAAAAATAACGAGATATTTTTTGAGTTTTTATTTCTCTTGTATAATAACATAATATTTTAAATTTATTTTATTTTACTCGGAAAATAAAGATATTTTTAAATACTCCTTTTGCAGCCGATATAGCACCGACTCAAAGCATCTTATTCTATAACTATTTTATTTTTGACATCAATCAGAATTGTAAATGTATGTGTATTCGTTATTAAACTACGCCCCTAAGTGGTATCCCTACTCCAATTGGCTGTATTCAAATCTTATTTTTTCCGCTTGCACTTTTTCTTTTCATCTGACATGTGTAAATAACAGAAGTTATAAAAACGAAATTGAATGAATATGCATATCGAAGCACAGTAAAAAAAAAGATAACATTTATTTTAATATCCATTTGGCCTTCGATACAGAGTAAAGTATGATTTCCCACCACACCACCCACTTTCCGTGAAAAACTTGTCTTTGCCGCAGCTGCTCCCTCGTAAACGCAGTAAAAAATTGGGTTGGAAAAGCTAGAAATCGCGATGCAAAACCCTTGGAAGAATTGTCTGTTTGGAGACACAGGCTTCTGAAAATTTAACAAAGCTTTCTGCTCAACATTTCGTTTGGCGTCTTTATGGGGAACATTTCCGCTTTATTGCGCAAGTGATGTTCAGGTTTCATAAGCAGAACATTCGCTGAAAACTCTGACCAAAGTGCTTTTGGCTTGTCCTTGGGGTTTTTTCTCCTCTTAGTATTTAACTATTGGTCCCCTTGTTTTTTTCTTACCTTCGAACTTTTCCCTAAATTCACTTTTCTTTCCCTGATAGGGGTTGGGGGCATACTTTGAGACTTATAGCTTCATGTTTGCTTGTTTTTTCCTTTCCTCCTCTTTCGGAACTTTTCCCATTGGAGTTGTGTAATTCTTAAGTCGAAGAAAAATGGCATAGCAATAGCAACGGGCGTGAAAGTGCTGGAACCCCCTCAATTTCCTTCGTAAGAAGTTTTTTTCCGCCAGCGTTTTTTTTTTCCCTCTTCTACCCTTTCTCCCCCTCCCCCCTTTTTCCTTTTTCTCATCTTTTTCCCCCCTCCATATTCTTTTTTTTTTCCCCTTTCTCGTCCCCCTTTTCCTCCCCTTCCCTTTTCCCCCTCCCCCTATCCTTCCCCTCTTTTTCTTTTTTCCTCCCCGCTCTTTGTTCCCCCCTCCTTTTCTCCCCTTTTTCCTTTTTTCTTTTCTCTCCCCATTTGCCCTTCAACAATCCGGAGGCGACTTGCCTGTAAAACAATTTCCCCTGTTCAGCGTATGGAGACTAGCAACAAACTATTGTTATTGTCTGAGGGGAGTTCTATACTGCACAATATTAAACCGCCTCCCTACAGTGTTCATCTTTAAAAAACTTTTCAGGGGGGGGGGATCAGGAAGGGCATAATTAGCAATGGGAATAGCAAGTAGGGCGATTGTATCACAAGTATTTGGGACAATGACATAGGATGGACTTTGTTTGGCTGCTATTTCTATATATTGTTGTGTACGGCCAACCGACAGTATTTATAAAAAAGACCAAAACTCAAATAAAAAGAGCAAAGGTATAAGATCGCTCACGGCCCCCCACCTCCCCCCCCGCAATCCCCGATCGCGGGGATCACCTCGTGAGAAAATAATACGAAAAAAACCAAAAAAAAACAGAAAAAAAACGAAAATATAAACAAAAAAAAAAAAAAAAAAAAAAAAAAAGAAAAAACGCAACAAAAAAAAAAAGGAAAAAAAAAAAAAAAAAAACACAAAAAACAAAAAAAAAAAAACAAAAAACAAGAAACAAAAATAAAAAAAAAAAAAAAAAAACAAAAGAAAAAAAAAAAATAAACAAAAAACAAAAACACCTGTGAACGAAGGCGAACGGCCGAGGTGGGAGGCAACAGTTGTGACCTGGCTGTTTTGTGGGAAAAGCGAAGCTTGGTAAGTAAAAGAAAATTTAAAACACAGGAGAGGGAGTGGTAAATTGGAATGGAAAAGTCTCTCTCCGACAAAGGAACAAACCATACCAAAGAAGGCAAAAATTCAGGAAAACAAGAAAGAGCAAAAAAAAACAAACAATGAATAACGGGAGGAGGAAAAATACAGGGGCAGGAAAGAGAGAAGATATCCTCCCTCTCCTGTTTAAATTTTACTTACTCAAGCTTCCTTTCCACAAAAAGCAGTCACAACTTTTGCCTTTATACGGATACTTGCTTTATATGGCAAGCAGTTCGGTCTCTTCAATATTAATCTTACTTCCATTGCAATTGCATCTAAAGTATAGAACCTCAATAAAGTTGCTAGTCTCACGCTGACAGATTTACAGCAAGGTTGAAGAAAACTGAAAATAACTTACGAAGCAATAGGTCAGCCGTTCACGTGCTATGCATTTCGACTTAAGAGATACACAATGGGGAAGTTAAGGACAAGCCAAAGCACTTTGGTCAGAGTTTTCAGCGAATGTCTGCTTATGAAACCTGAACATCACTTGCGCAATAAAGCGGAAAATGTTCCCCATAAAGGACGCCAAACGAAATGTTGAGCAGAAAGCTTTGTTAAATTTTCAGAAGCCTGTGTCTCAAACAGACAATTCTTCCAAGGGTTTTGCATCGCGATTTCTAGCTTTTCCAACCCAATTTTTTACTGCGTTTACGAGGGAGCAGCTGCGGCAAAGACAAGTTTTTCACGGAAAGTGGGTGTGGTGGGAAATCATACTCTTATCGAAGGCCAAATGGATATTAAAATAAATGTTATCTTTTTTTTTACTGTGCTTCGATATGCATATTCATTCATTTCGTTTTTATAACTTCTGTTATTTACACATGTCAGATGAAAAGAAAAAGTGCAAGCGGAAAAAATAAGATTTGAATACAGCCAATTGGAGTAGGGATACCACTTAGGGGCGTAGTTTAATAAACGAATACACATACATTTACATTCTGATTGATGTCAAAAATAAAATAGTTATAGAATAAGATGCTTTGAGTCCGGTGCTATATCGGCTGCAAAAGGAGTATTTAAAAACTATCTTTTATTTTCCGAGTAAAATAAAATAAATTTAAAAATTATTGTTATTATACAAGAGAAATAAAAACTCAAAAAATATCTGTTATTTTCGAGCGAATTAAAAAATTAAAAAATAACTGTTATTTTACAAATAAAATAAAACACTAAAAATAAATAGATTTTATTTTTCGAACGAAGTAAAACTCAAGACGTAACTGTTATTTTTCAAGCCAGCATATAAAAAGCCCAAAAAAGTTTTTATTTTCCGAGTGAAATGAAAAACTCAAAAAATTTTAAATTAAAAAAGAACTATTATTTTTGGTGCCAATAAATAAAAGCTCATAAATAAGTTTATTTCGGAGTGAACAAAAAGTCAAATAATTACTTTTATTCTCTGAGCAAAAAAAAACGCCAATAGATATTTTTCTCGAGTGCAATAAACTTAAAAAATTTCTGTTATCTTCCGAGCGAAATAAAAAACTGAAAAAATTCTGTATTTTTCGAACCAAATAAAAAACTCAAATATAACTCTTAATATTAAACGAAATAAAAGCTCAAAACACAACTTTTCTTTTCCGAGTGAAATAAATACTGAAAGAATTACTGATATTTTTCGAGCCAATCAAAAACTTAAAAATAACGATTAATATCAAATTTGATCAATAAGAGGTATTTGCACTTCCTAGGTTAGAGAAAATTTCTGAGCTTTTTAACGAAGTAGTTTTCAAAAAGAACACAAGATAAGTGGAAACTCTATATAGGCTTAAGAAAGTAGCTTAGTTTGAATCCGTAGTTAAAACATATCTGTCCGTTTGTGGACTAGTGTACTTGCTGTTATAATATATTTGTGGTGTATCTACTGGTATTTCTACGGCATTGAAACTACACTCACATACACACACATTTCTGCTTATAACGAACTATGCTCGAGCTTCCTTTTTTATAGATTGACGTACGTTGGCGCCGCAAAGTCATTGATATAGCATGAAAACAAAAATATTATAAAAGAATAGCAAAGTTTTACAGAAAAGCCAAAAAAAGATAAGATATATATTTTTTAGTGTGAATTCTATGCAATGAAACACTTTTTCATGGTATAAATTTTGACACCTTCATCATCGGTTGCATTAGCAGTAGAAATGGAGCAGCCAACAGAATCCAAGTCCTTACAAAATTAAAACAAGGAATAATCTTGTCATTTATTCACTTCTTTTCCTTTGTTCACAAAATATTTTTAATGCTTGCATGTTGAATTCAAGTGTTTTTGTGCATTTGAAAATTGCTTATGAAAATAACATTTCAATTTCCCATCCATGCTCAAACAAAGCGATTTGTGTATGATATGATGCATATATAAGAATCCATACACTGAAAGAAATTGTGCTAGTAAAATCAACAAATCGGTTCTGTTTTTCTTCACTTAATGGAGATTCAGTGAAATGATCGAATTATGGTTAATTCAACCGAGTTCTTTGTCAAGCGAACAAATTAGTTTAGTAATTTCAACAGAAGAGAAATTTGTCGCTCTTAAGTTAATAAAATTTTGTAAAATTCACAGATTCCTAATCAATATAACTGATTTTTCTGTTAACACAACTGATCTTACAGGTCATTTCAACGGCGATCAACTGTCAATACATGAGCAAATTTCAAAGAGAATTTTACGCTCACTGCGCTCTCTAGTTTCTAATTATGATGATGTTATAAAAATCACCAAAATAACAAAACCATAAAATCGAAAAAAACACACAAATGGGAAAACAATAAAAAACTATTTTTCAGTTATCAATACCATACGAAAAAAACCCCTTTTTGAATCTATGTGCAAAAAAATTATGAGATACCGGGACATCTATTAATCGGGTACAATTTTGCAACTTCTCGTCCAAGCGAAATGCAAAATTTCACCCTCTTGTTGCAAAAGTTTTGTTTGAACAAACAAGATTTTTTCCAAAGTTAGTAATATAATGTTCAAGTTTTCATTAATTTTCACTCACGCGAACGAATCTGATAGGATAATAAAAAAACATCCTTTTCAATATTGATGTTTCCGACAAAATAAAAGTTGAGTTGTTTTGGAATCGTTTCAACTTAAAGTGTTACGAAAATTAAACTTGCCGAATTACATGTAACGTTCTCTCAGTTGGATTACTCCTGCGATTGATTCTTTACTTTTCTATAACTTACAAGTTCTCTTTTAAATGTTACGTCACACATTTATACTACAAATTTTGTTTGAAACAATCAAGTGTGGCAACTACATGCGAGAGAAGAAATTGAGAATGAGATGAGGTGCAACTGAAAGAATTGAGAATCAGTTTTGTGACTACTATGTATTTCCATTTCATTATACATATTCTGCCATGAAATGCTCTCAGCGAAAAACTCGTATGCCTTGCAGATGCCGTCGGAGTCGACATAAAGCAAGTAGGTCGCGTACCGCCATTTGTAAGAAAATTAAAAAGGAGCACGACCAAATTGGAAGAGAAGTTCGGCCGAAAATCTCTTCGGAGGTTATCGCGCCTTACATTATTTATTTATATGGCAACATTGGTACTTTCATACAAAGCTCTCGCAACAACTTTTTTTGTTAATTTGACTACCAAAAACGGTCAATTACGAATCAAGGATTTGTGCGCAGTTGATTCATCATCTTGTTGCGATGGATTCAAATTGGCAGAAATTTCGGTTGAATTGACCCATATTCGGTTGATTTTACCAGTCTTTTTTTCAGTGTATAGTTTCGTGGAAGAACAAAAACAATGAATATTAGTGAAAAAGATATTTACCTTGTTGCAGTAGCTACGTTAAAACTTAAAAAATGTTGCGGGCTTTAGTATATGCAGCCATATGAAGAGAATCTTAAAGCTAAGACGTAAACAGTCATAACACCGTTTTTGACACAAATGGAGTTTATATCATTTTAAACTTTACTATGTTTGATTGGCCTTCTGACAACAAGTCGTAACTCAGATAGTGTTGGTTGTCTATACTTTTAATTTTTAAAGTGTTGTATTACATTTGTCATTGAGCTAAAGAGTTTACTTGCTTTGCTCATTTCTCGGTCATGCGACTGTTTGTCTCTGAGATATATTCATTTGTTGAATGGTCATGGTGTGAATAGAGGAATTTGGGTAGTCATAGTTCTACAAAAGTTTTTCAATATATTCTTAAAGCAGATTCACCAACCCGTGAAACTAACAAAAGTGCAATAACCCAAAGTGTTGTCGCATAAAGCCAACGGCCATGAGCTCAATTAGCGTTATATGCATTTATGACCAATGACCATAAGGTCAGTTTATCTCTTAACTTTTTAAAATTATATTTTGTGGTGTTTTAGAAAAATTCCACATACCTGTGACCATTTCTGTAATTAAAATTGTGGTTTGACCAAAAGTCAAAAAATTTTCACATTGAAATTGCAGTCAGCATAGTCCAGCGAATTAAAACGCAGGGCTCCGCTGGCTGGGCCATGTTATGCGAATGAAAGATAACGCTCCGGCCAGAAAGTGTTCTATCGGAACCCGCCTATGGAAGAAGAGGTAGAGGGCGGCCCCCACTCCGTTGGAAGGACCAGGTGAACACGATTTAAACTCCCATGGTGTGACCAATTGATGCCGGTTGGCAGATAGAAAGAGCGATTGGCGCACCTAGTTAGGCGGCCATAATCGTTTTAAACGGTTAAGCGCCAATTAAGAAAGTAAGTAATACTTAGGTTCCGGTTTTTCGTAGATTTTTCAGTTTGGTCGTTATATAAACTTCTGTTAGCAATATGTACTGATCCGGTCTATGTGAAGTCATCATGGACCGGACAGGTCGACCTAATCTAACAATTTTCGTTTGCATCATTGCTCCATTAGCCTCTGTAGGCGATACGAGACTAATGAAATTTGTGCCAATATCTACTGATTGACCGGTTTTTGTTTCAACATTTATTTATTTACTTATTATTTATTTATTTCTTCTTACAGCTAATACTAAGCCTAGCTGATATCTATATATAGTAATTAATAAATAATCTAAATTAAGTTATTTATATGAGTCTATTGACTGTCCAAATGGAGTGAGAGATAGGTAGCAGTCGAATGACAGCAACGCAAGGATTGTACCAGTTGTATCTGACGCTGTTAACGTATTTAAAGTGAGAAGGCGACATCTGAACGGCGATGCACTTATTAAGTTGAGTGATGCGTTACAGTATGAGCTTCGGCTACTTTTTGCATACGTGGGAAAGCTTCCTGGTGCCAGCGTAGAGTACTCGGGATGTATGCAATGCTATTGGTGATTCGAAAGTTGTCCACCTTACACTAGAATGGCGTATTCTACAGTAATTGTAAAATTTGTGTTTAAATTCGCTTGTGTTTACTAGATTTTACTTCATTTGGTATCATTGTAGAATTTTAGTCCTTTATAGTACAAATTACATTTGTCTGCTTCTGTTCTATAAGCTGATAAATAAGACCATTCCTTCTTTTTGTATTTACGGAATGAATATTTCTTACATATTGTAACGATGTTAGCAGCACTGAGCGATGCTATCGTCTCTAAGCCGATCCTAAGCAGTGACGTGAATGCACATTAATATTCAATCATTATGTATCTACATAACGAAACAATAACTGCGTCTACATATATGTACCATGTACGTATACGAGCAGCGGAGAGTCAATGCACTAACACATGCATATATATGAGAAGTTTGAGAGCTACTGGACTAGTAGATTCTGGAAGCGCTTAAAAGATGTATAAAATTGTGCAATTTTAATTATAGCTGAGAAGTTTGAGAGCTCATGGACAATGCTAGTAGATTCTAGAAAAATGCGAACGAGGAAACCAAAGAGTATAAAAGGCGACAGATATAGAGGCGCTGTAATTCAGTTTGAGTTGAGCACTCAATCAGTTGTTGATTAAGCACGCGATCTGGCGGCCAATAGTACAGTTTAATTTGAGTTATCAATCAGTTTGGTGATTAAGCCAGCGAGTAGCAAAGTATAAGTGTTATTGTGAAGTACTTAATAAAGGCCATTTTTCCATTATTCAATATTGGAGTTATTTATTCAACAGTTTAGTGATTCGAACTTAGCAGAGGATTGCAAATAAGAGGATTTGCAAGTAAATTCTTTTCATATTTTATGTTACATTTCAAATAATAAAAATGCCTTCTATTATGTTTCTAATAAACTTCATCGTATGATAAAACAGTATCTGTTTAATGCTTAGCCAATTAGAGCGGTGAGCATATCTCTGATAGGTGTGTCATAGCGCTTCCTAAGAATAAATCATACCTCGGTTCTGTGCTTTTGCAATTTGTAAACTTGGCTATCTCTCATAATGTTGGACAATATATGAAGTCAGGTTCGATTATCGATCTGTATACCATTACCTTGTACCATCTACTTAAATACTTGCAGTTCTTTGCATGAAATATATTTTTTGGCTATTTTCCCAACCGTGTAATTGATGTGCTCACTAAAGTTGAGTCTATCATGTTTTGAAAATTCCTTCTTGATATAACCGTAAATTTTGTTTGCTTATATTCAGTTCAGTCCATTCGATTATAAGTCTTCACATAATTTTATATATATATCTGATATATATCAGTGATATTATCTCCTCTAAGTATCAACAATGTATCGTCAGCAAAGAGTTTAATACGACAGTGTTTACATACGCATGCTTGCTCGTCTGCAAAGGCCATATCCTTACACCCAACTGTGGTAGGTACCAGGTGGGTACTTTGCTTTTTTCTCAGGTCCTTTCTTTTGGTATTTTGCAAAAGTGATCTCATGACGTATTATGAAAATTTAATAACGATTTTATATGGGTCGGGAACGAAGGCAGACAACATTGAAGCAATTGTTGTAAGTAAATGAATATTTTAAATAATTATTTTATCTAAAGCGATAGAAGCTGACTCCTGCCATATACAAACATACATTAATGCTTTTAATAGAATTTATTCTCGGTACTATCAAAATGAGCAGCCTACGGTACACCGTACATCGTATATGCATATATTAATGTGCAATAACAAAAGCACCAGCATACTATCAATACTCTATTCTAACGATTTTCATTAGTTTAAAGATTAGCACCCGCAAGCACAGCTTAGCATCTTTTGTAGACTTTCATATTTGATAGTAAATTCCATATACCCTAACGTTCGTATTCCTAGAGCAATGCAATAAAGCTTAGATGATTTCTCTGATAGTTTCAGGGATATTCTAAGCCCTAGCGCCCAGGTTTTATTTCATTAGACAGTCGTTTGGGATGCCTTAACAAGTAAGGTCAACCAGCCCTCACCGCACTTTTTATCACGGTTGCAGAGCTTAACTCTTTTATAGCTGCCTGACTATCTAAGTAAATGCTAAATTCGTCAGCAATTATAGCCGCAGATATCACTAAATTTAATACTTCATTTACAATGGCTTCCTCTGCCTAGAAGACGATGCAATAATAGAGCAGCCCAAATTTCTGGCTAATACTGAGTTGATGGCCTGGATTTATCTGTGAACAGTTCATCATGAATGAAGTCAAAGTCGGTCAGAATGCTAAAGTGTCCATAAATTCCAAACTCTTACCCCACGTCACGAAGACTTATTGGCGCTGCGATGTTAACGGGCAGAGATTAAGCATGCGCTTAGTGCCGTTTATGTGTTATATGCAGGGGTGCCAGCATATATTAACCATCACCCATCGCTGCAATGCCTTTGACCGTGAAGATGTATCTCGTGCTCTCCATCCAACAAAATGCCATAGTAGAGAACCGGTCTGACCACATATCATACCACCCCTGCAGAAAAGCCTTCAGCGTTTGCCAACTGCCTTCTTATTTGTTGATTTGCAGTAATTTCATGCATTCTAAATTCAATCTAAAAATTTCCTTCCATGCAAAAAATTCAATTCAAGTGCATCGTTTGCATGGTCATATTAGAAAGGCCTGCTGGGATATGCGCTTCGAGGGAAGCTCCTCATGCTTTTGTGTTTTATTGCAAGCTTCTGTGTGGCTTTAAGTGCTGGCAAGCCGGAGAGAGTGCTTTTAAATGGAATATAAAAGCTGAAATTATATATGCAATAGCACTATAATAACCGCAATATCAGCTAGTGCTACAGAAACAATGATAACAAAAGCAACAACAAAATCTAATAACACATAAGAGCAACAACAAGCGTCCGCAACAACAAATTTAATATTAACTTAAGATCGACAGTACCAACAAGAATAACCTAATATAGCAAGAGGAAGAACAACAAGAACATTTGCGAACAAGCAATTGCATTATAACGGCTAACAGTATTTCACAGCTTATAAATTATTTGTTGTATTTCATGTTTCTTGATGCACGCCTTGGCGCTGTTGCTGAACTCAAAGCAATTTTACTTCAAATTGTATACAAGATGGGTTATTCCATGCAAAGTTGAAAAATGGTTGAAGGGAAATGTTGAAGCTGTTATATTCACTCATACTAAGCCTGACTTGTATAGGTTTGGCTTGGCTTTGTAAAAAAGTTATAAGACCAGATTTGGATTCTACGAAAAAATCACAAAAAGCCCCATTGCAAGCTTTTTTAGTCTTATGTTCCCTTCATTTAAGTACGGTCTGACAAAGAAAATTGAAATGGATTTTTCTTACAAAACTTAGCCGTACAACCGGGTTATGGATTACTTATATACAAGGTTTTAAGGTCTCCAGCTCAGTGGCTGGTTACTCAAACATCAATGAGAAACGTAAACCGGTCTGTTCGTGTTTCCTAAATATTTCAATCCTTGGGAACCCTTCGAATATTACTTTCGGTCATACTGTATTATGTTCCAAGTTCAGAAACAAGTTGTTTCAATAGGGATCGCAATGAATTTCCATAAAATCTCGAGTAGTGCATCTCCTCAAAAGAAAGCACTGACCGACTAATAACTCAGAATAAATCGCATTATTCTAAACATCGCTGAAATTTTTTGTATTAGCTCGGAGTCTGCGCTGCCTAGCGGATTGAGTATTTGCTCATTTTTGACCTATGTAAAGTTAAGGTGTGGAATTATTTTTTGGGGTTTGGCATTCGAAACTGTGTTTGAATTTTGTTTTACATATATCTACCGGATAAATTGAAAAACGATGGTAATATCTTAATATATTTTGAATTTCCTAAATATTCTAATCACAACTCCACATAGCGGGTTTTGCTATTGTTGAAGTTCTAGCTCAATAGGTAAGTTTGGAAGGTAGCTGCCCAGTTAAGAAATAGCTCACTTGAACACTTTTATGCTGGTTTGTTGTATTACCACATACTCCTGTCGTGAAAACTGGCTTCCGGGTATTTGGTTATTCTTACGTGGCAAGGATAGAGCTACAAATATGGCACACATCGGTTTTGGAAATTTCTCCGGAGGTCGAATACGACCGGCTCGAGATACTGACGACAGCTGATTCCACGTTGTCGTCCTGCATACAGTTAACTTAACTAGGGATATCCGGTATATAAAGCCCTACAGCATGGACTCCCAGTGAAAAGTGCCCTATTAACACTATATAACCATAGAATCGGCTTTTTTGTCCTGCAGTCCTAGAAAACTAGTTAACATAGCACGCCCAGGGGTTAAAGTTACAATACAACAGAGGTTACTTCGCCAGAATTAATTATATATAAGTAAAAACTAAAATCGATAAATTTTCGATAAAAGATCGATAGCCTTATGACAACATATCGATAGTTTTACGGCGATAAAACGATAGTTTTAGCTCCAAATGGATTACTTGCACTAAAAATAGCAACAATTTGTAGAGAAAAGCCTATTCTCACAAAATGGATTACTTTTCGTTAACACAATTAAGCAGTTGACAACTTTTCCATTGTATATGATACCTTGTGTAGCACTTCAATAAGAAATCCATAACAAAAGGATAACCAACCGATAGCTTTTCGATAATTAGTGGATAACAATTTGGTAACATAACGTAAATTTTTCGATACCCAAACTTCTCGAAAATGAATCGATAACTATTCTATAGGAAATAGTTAATTTTTCCATAGAAAATCGATAAAACGCCGAGAAAAAATATAAGTAACAGTCCGATAACAAATTTTAACTTTCGATAACAAACCGATAACTTTTTGATATCAAATCGCTAACATTTCTATTAACAATTAATTAATTGTTAATTTTTCAATAAAAAACCATAAATTCTCGAGAAAAAAGTAGATAACCCATGATAATTTTGATTGTCGTGAGAAAACTTATAATACTTCAATAACAAATCGAAAACTCGTGTATAGCTTTTATGAGCCTCCTCTTTCATTCGTTTCATTTCCTTCCCTTTCCTTTCCTTTTTTTGTCTGCCTTGGTTTGATTTGAGGGTTGATATTGTTTCATATCAGCTTTACCACTTACATTTCTCCCACCTTACACTAAATTTTAGTGACTACACTTACACTTACATTCTATATTACTCATACAGCATACCAATACCACACACTACACCTGCATTTACAATAAAGTGCATATGTCCCCTACATAGCATCCAACTCACAAAGGCTACGTTATGCTTAGCTTCCACTGCACATCTTGCGCTTGCATTCAGGATTTCCACATACCATGAGCAAAGATGTTTACACGTCAAAAAGATTTAACTTACAAGCTATCGAAGGGTTATGGTGGAAAATTCTTAAATACTTTGTGAGTTACCTATTCATTGTAATCCATAAAAAGGCGTGCAAACAAGACGGTCGGGCTGTCGATGAAAAGTAGTGTAACCTACTTGTTACTTATTGATATGCTAGTATAAAAACCATCCTTACCTTTCAGTAAACAGATGGAGTAAACCACCTTATGGTGTGACAATAGATATGCATCACGAAAGTGCAGTAAGGACTGTATCTGACATACAGAATTTTGTTTGACATATGTAATTTCGTTATATCTTTTAAAACAAAATCCAAAAATCGAATAAGATAATTCCAAAATTCATCAATTTGTTATGGAATCACTCATTAACTATATATCAACATATTTGTGTATGCACAAGTTGGTATTGTGTATGAAGAAATTTATTTTTGTTGTACTACCTTTCATCTCTGCTCTGGCGCATTGTAGTCATTTATAAACCAACTGCAGCTGCATACTTACAGCCACATTGCACCTTGGAGGCACTTTACAGCCATCACATAAAAGTCAAGCAAAATAGCATGACCGAAGAATGAGAAAATATATGTATATATATACATATATACAATTTTATATATATAGAAAAAGATCTTTAAAAAACATGTAAATACATTTACTATACAGAGTTAACAATTTCTCTTGCATTTTCTTTATTTTTCATTGCTCTCTCACCGGTTCAATTTGCAAAATAGACAGGAAATTATTTGTTTTCTTTGTCAACACTCTTCACACTTGCTTATTTATATTTTTGTATGTTTCATTGTGTTCGCTTAACCAGCAGCCTTAACTTTCGTTGACTTTCTAAGCTTCTGTATGTGTGTGCGTGTTTGTTCTTTTGTACATAAACACAATTGTGTTTTTGTTTTATTTTATATTCGTTATTGTAAATTTTTTGTTGGCATCGCATGCCATTTGCGTATGTTGTTGTATTTGCGTATGTTGAGCGTTGCGGTGTTGTTTGCCAAGTTGATTTATTGCTTTTTGTGTGCAACCAAATGAAGTGTAATGCCGCTGCGATTCGTTTTAGTGTTGTTTAGTTGCACTTTCAATTCTGCCTCCGGACTGTAATGCACTTGTTTATATATAAATATATTATTAGAAAATCTTTAACAATTACAAGACGAATGTGTGTTTATTAACAATTTTACATCGCATTTAATAAATATAAAGTGTTTTTAAAATTTGAAGTATTACTTAATTTGTGTTTAAAGAGCGTTTTGTTATACAGTTTTTGTACCAAAGAAGGAAATCTAAGGGAAAAAGAATGATTCAAGTGAGAAACAATTGGTAGGATGTGCTTTGTATTTAAAATACGTTCGAGTGAAGAAGAGTATTTGTATCCTTTAAAGCATCCAGTCGCGATGAAGATACACTGCATCTGGCCTAACTAACGAAAGGCGGGTGCCTAAGCGACGGCACAACTTACATCAAACTACTTTAGCAAACTAAAAAGAAAGCGCCGTAGCACTCCTGCAGTGGCTTGCTAGCCCTTTGAGTTTATTTCTGCCTTGAAAGTTACTCAGCTAAATGGTTAGTTTTAGCTGATACCACTCGGAGAAATCGTGTATCGAATAAGATGCCAATTTGAGTATAGATTAAAAAAGTACACAAAATAGGCTTTGATATCCCCTAAAATATTTCGTGCGCTTATATTGTTGTACTACTAGTGATTTGCGTTAATTATATAACCGTTGTGTAAACATTTGCAAAGACAAGGGGTAAAAGAAGAGAGGAAAAAAGTTTAAATATATAGCATTCTTTTGATCTGGGTCCATTCTGAATGGAACGTCAAGGTAAAATGTTCAAGGGATACGTTTGTTTTAAGCTAGCTCAGCACGCCAAAAGTTAGGGCAATACTAAAATAAACAAAACAGGAGCGGGTAGATGAGCTGAGGGACTAAGGTTCTACTTTAAGGGACTTCAAATACTTTCGTAAGAGGGGAAAGTGAGATAGAAGGGACGATGGAGAACAAAAAAATAAGAAAGAGGAGCGGGAAGGATGGTGATGAAGGTATGAGCTGAGAAAGGGCGGTCGAGGTACAGGGTGGGCGTGTGGAATAGGAAAACATTGTGCATTAAATCATGGGAAAAGGGTAAGGGGTAGTGAAAGGCAGATTTGTGATCGTCTGAAAGTAGCTTACACCTAGTAGTAGTTTCACATTAAAGTCTCAGAGAAAAAGTAAGATGCCATCATCTAAGTCCACCCCAGGATATGAGTTCAGTCTTTTATGCTAGAGAACGGAAGGCATTACGATACCTACTAGTATGCGCAGGGCATACTAATAACTACATAGTCCTGTTAATTCATTTACCTCGTATATCTTTGAGAAATTTTCGATAAAGCGAGGAAACCTACTTAAAAATTTGCGTGTTGAAAACAAAGCATGACGATACGTGGAAGCTTAAAACCGTGAATGTAAATTATTTTGACAAACCTTGCCTATATCGCAGCCGTGTGGGTGTTTTTATATAAAACAAGTAAGGAAGGCTAAGTTTGGGTGTACCGAACATTATAAACTCAGCTGAGAGCTATGGAGACAAAATAACGGAAAATCACCATGTAGGAAAATGAACCTAAGGTAACCCTGCAATGTGTCTGTATGACATGTGTATCAAATGGAAGGTATTAAAGAGCATTTTAAGAGGCAGTCGGACATAGTTCTGTAGGTGGACGCCATTTAGGGATATCGCCATAAAGGTGGACCAGGGCTAACTCTAGAATTTGTTTGTACGATATGGGTATCAAATTAAAGATATTAGTGAGGGGTTTAAAAGGGAGTGGTGGTAGTCGTATATGTGAAGGCGTTTCGAGATATCGACCAAAATGTGGACCAGGGTGACCCAGAACACCATCTGTCGGGTACCGCTAATTTATTATATATGTCATACCATGAACAGTATTCCTGTCAATATTCCAAGAGCTTTTGATTTCACCCTGTACAACTTTTTCATTTTCTTCTACTTAATATGGTAGGTGTCACACCCATTTTGCAAAGTTTTTTTCTAAAGTTATATTTTGCGTTAATAAACCAATCCATTTACTATGATTCATCCCTTTTTTCGTATTTGGTATAAAATTATCGAAAAAGCGTCGGATTTCGGCCATTTTTTATACCAATACAAAGTGAGTTCAGATAAGTACGTGAACTAAGTTTAGTAAAGATATGTCGATTTTTGCTCAAGTGATCGTGTTAACGGCCGAGAGGTAGGACAGATGGTCGACTGTGTATAAAAACTGGGCGTGGCTTCACCCGATTATGCCCATTTTCACAGAAAGCAGTTAGCCTCATAGAATCCATCACCCTACCAAATTTCAGAAGGATTGGTAAATTTTTGTTCGACTTATGGCATTCAATGTATTCTAGACAAATTAAATGAAAAATGACGGAGCAATGCGCATTTGAAATTTTCTTTTATTTTGTATTTTGTTTCACCATATCATTACTGGAGTTGAATGTTGACATAATTTACTTATATACAGTAAAGATATTAAATTTTTTGTTAAATTTGACTTAAAAATAAAAGTGGCGTGGTCTTCCCCGATTTTGCCAATTTTTATTTAGCTAATATATAGTAATAGTAGTAACGTTCCTGCCAAATTTCATCATAATATCTTCAACGACTGCCAAATTACAGATTGCAAAACTTTTAAATTACCTTCTTTTAAAAGTGGGCGGTGCCACGCCCATTGTCCAAAATTTTACAAATTTTCTATTCTGCGTCATAAGGTCAACTACCCTACCAAGTTTCATCGCTTTATCCGTCTTTGGCAATGAATTATCGCATTTTTTCGGTTTTTCGAAATTTTCGATATCGCAAAAGTGGGCGTGGTTATAGTCTATATCGTTCATTTTAAATAGCGTTCTGAGATGGGTGCCCAGGAACCTACATACCAATTTCATCAAGATACCTCAAAATTGACTCAAGTTATCGTGTTAACGGACAGACGGGCAGACGGATTTTTTTTCGTTACTGATGATTTTGATATATGGAAGTCCATATCTATCTCCATTCCTTTATACCTGTACAACCAACCGTTATCCAATCAAGTTAATATACTCTGTGAGCTCTGCTCAACTGAGTATAAAAATGTGACTTGGTATTGACTAACCAAAACAGAAGTCAACGCATACCAATGCAAAATAAAACTATAAAACTGCTACCAACAACAAATCAGAGTTGAAAGCTCAATCTCATTTTGCCACTTTTGAGTTGGATGTTAGGTTCTATTGACCTTAATAACGATTCGTAAACGAATTTTTATGCGAAAAAAAGTAAGTAGCGAAGTACAATATTGGCTCAGTAAGTGAATGGAAATGAAAGTCATAAAGAGAAAAGCTATTTCGTCAAATATGGTCGCAGAACATACGAACAGTAGCGCAAATACTGGCATCGTAATTGTCAGAGTTTCGTTCAATATTTTTTTCAAATATTAGAGAAATGCACATTCATTTAGTCGCGTCAAGCGAATCAATGCCCAACATCAGTGTTGTTTTTTTGCTAAAATTACATACACATTCATATTTATATGTAGACAATGTGAACCAAACATATATATATATATATATATATATATATACCTTATATATAGCTGCAGTAAAATGTCAAACTAGCCGAAAAAGGAGTGTTCGCAGAATTATTCAAGCTAAGATTAAGTTGAAGAACATATTTGGTGAATGAAGTTGGCATTTTGAGATTTACGAGATCTTGTGGAATACATTCTTTATTAGAAATGCAGAGTATCCAACAATAATGAATACAAAATAATAGGAAACTGGGCTCGCTCGTATTGTTTTGAACATTGTTTAGCAAATTATTTGAAGCTGTACACAATTTTTGTTGACATTGAAAACGGTCCAATGACATTTTGTACAAACAGCAGGAAGTCAAGACAAGAATCTTGTACAAGGTTTTTTAATGTTTTGGCTTTTATTTTCCAAATTGGCTGGTATAATTTGAATACTATTTGCGAGTTAATCTCTGGAAAATGAAGAGACACTAACTTTACGAACTTGTGTCTGTTTTCAAAAGGTTTTCAATATTATTTATATGCCTTTCTCGTGATTCGTTGAGGATATTTTCGGAATACTGTTCTTAAGTAATCAATTGTGGATCTTTTCGGAATAATTTTATTCTGTTGAGGGAGTTGTTGATTTGTTAGAATGACTTTTTTCATTCCTAACAAATTTTGTATCATTTCGTTGTGATTTATGTACTACTTCGAGATCAATTCGGATATCTATGGGTTCTCCTCTGCTTTATTCCGGACCTTTTAAGATTTATTGTGGGGAGGTTCTAAAATTATATGTTTTTGTTGTTGTAGTGGCGACAAGGGGAGTCCGAAAGCCTTGGGGAGTGTTATCGATGTTGATGTTTCTTTGCCGGATGCAGATCCGGCACGTTCCGGTAAAAATCACCATAAAGATACAAGCTCGACCATCTCGGGAACGATTTGGTATGACCACATGAAACCTTCTAGGCCGTACCCACCTCCGACGCCCTAGATCCATCAGGACGCCGGGCCGCAGAGCCTCGGCTGTAAATGAAACAGGATTCGCCACAGGTAGGTGAGGTTGACAATTGTGGTTGGAGAAGCTATATATTGCGCTGGCAACCGCTTGAGTGCATTGCGCTACGCAACCCCTTGAATCAATTTGGTATTTTAGTCACATCTTACGACAGGCATACCTACCGCGGGTATATTTCAGTATAGGTTCGGGACTTTTTAGGGGGGCTTGACCTTTTATAACCACATAGACGAAAGTTGATTATTTTGTTGACGCTGACGTCACTGACGAGTTGTCACTGGATAGTTAATTGTTATCGGCATTTATCAGCTATTAATTGGCTCGTTATCATTAAAAACGTAATCTACTGTTAACGGTTTGTCATTGGTTACAACTTTGTCGACGATCACTGTTTAGTGTTGGTTTACTTTTATTGGTTTCTCATCGTTGAAAAGCCAATACTCGTCGATAACATTTCTTATCGACAAAAGCGATTATTCGCCTATAAATATTGATAATACATATGTATACAATTTACAAGAATATTCTAAACAAGTAGATAATGTTGTGGTCCCACTTTGGTCTTTCTTGAAACAAAGCTCAATAATATAATTTCCTTTAAATTGTACGATGTGTTGGAGCTATGCAGTTTAAATCGAAAAGAGGGATATATTTTACGAAGAATCTGTTTTTGCGCTTTTTCCCGGCTACCTTATTTCCAACTGATTGCAATTAGTACTCAGAATATCTTTCATCGTAATAATACCTCAGCCGATAAACTTTGCCAGACAAAGCTCGGCTAAGATTTCCTAATCTACTTTATGGGCTACTCCTTGAAAAATGTGCACTTTTTTTAAAATTTTGCTGAAAGAAACAGATCTGTGCAGCACGCAGTGCATCACTCATTTCGAAAGTACTAGAGCCTTGTGTCGGATAAAGAGAGCTGGCTAACTTATGGACTTGGGACAAGTTGCAATCTTGTTAACGACCAAAGGATGTAACTACTGGGTACAACTATATACCAATAAAGCTGTCTTTTGGGCCGGTTACGATTTGTTTTGATTTTTAATTTTGAGATATGTATGCAAACATTAATATGTGGTAACCTTCAGCGACATACATACATTAAAACAAGTAAGGAAGGCTAAGTTCGGGTGTAACCGAACATTTCATACTCAGTTGAGAGCTATGGAAACAAAGTAAGGGAAAAGCACCATGTAGGAAAATGACCTAGGGTAACCCTGGAATGTGTTTGTATGACATGTGTATCAAATGGAAGGTATGAAAGAGTATTTTAAGAGGGCCATAGTTCTATAGGTGGACGCCATTTAGGGATATAGCTATAAAGGTGACCAGGGGCTGACTCTAGAATTTGTTTGAGAGATATGGGTATCAAATGAAAGGTGTTAATGAGTATTTTAAAAGGGAGTGGGCCTTAGTTCTATAGGTGGACGCCTTTTCGAGATATCGCCATAAAGGTGGACCAGGGGTGACTCTAGAATGCGCTTGTACATATGGTATCAAACGAAAGGTGTTAATGAGTATTTAAATGGAGTGGGCCTTAGTTCTATGGTGGACGCTTTCGAGATATATCGCCATAAAGGTGGACCAGGGGTGACTCTAGGATTTGTTGTACGATCTGGTTATCAAATTAAAGGTATTAGTGAAGGGTTTTAAAGGGAGTTTTAACCGTACTCGCCCTTCTCTGGGTGTGATGGTTATCGTGCTCCGCCTATCACACCGTATTCCCTGGGTTCACTCCCGGGCAGCAACATCAAAATTTTAAAATAAGGTTTTTTAAATTAGAGAAATTTTTCTAAGGGGGGTCGCCCTGCGGAGTGTTTGGCAAGCGGTCCGGGTGTATTTCTGCCATGAAAGCTTTCAGTGAAACTTATCTGCTTGCGATGCCGTTCGGAGTCTTCATAAAATGTAGGTCCCGTCCGGCCAATTTGTAGGGAAAATCAAGAGGAGCACGACGCAAATTGTAAGAGAAGCTCGGCTTAGATCTCTTCGGAGGTATCGCGCTTACATTTTTTTTTACCCAGAGCATATCTGTGGGTACCGTTTATTTATTTATATATGTAAGTATCCACGACAGTATTCCTGGTCAAGATTCCCAAGGGCTTTTGATTTCGCCTGCAGAACTTTTTATTTTCTTCTTCTTATATGGTAGGTGTCACACCATTTTACAAAGTTTTTTTCTAAAGTTATATTTTGCGTCATAAACCAATCCAATTATCATGTTTTCATCCCTTTTTTTCGTATTTGGTATAGAATTAGGCATTTTTTTATAATTTTTCGTAATTTTCGTATATCGAAAAAGTAGGCGTGGTCCATAGTCGTATTTCGGGCCATTTTTTTTACCATACGAAGTGATTTCAGATAATTACGTGACCTGGTTTAGGTAAAAGATATATCGGTTTCTGCTCAGGTTATCCGTGTTAACGGCGAGCGGAAGGACAGACGGTTCGAATGTGTATAAAACTGGGGGTGGCTTCAACCGATTTCGCCCTCTTTCACAGAAAACAGCTATCGTCCTAGATTTTAAGCCCCTACCAAATTTTGTGCATGTATTGTGCTGAATTTTGTTGCGGGTTTATGCTTAAATTATACCTAGACAAATTAAATGAAAAAGGGCGGAGCCAGAGCCCATTTTGAAATTTTATTTTATTTTTGTATTTTGTTGCACCATATCATTGGGATTTGATTATTGGTTTTGACATGTTGACATAATTTACTTATATACTGTAAAAATATTACTTTTTTTTTTTAAATTTGAATTAAAAAATTGTTTTTTTTAAGTGGGCGTGGTCGTTCTCCTATTTTGCTAATTTTTATTAAGCATACATATAGTAATAGGAGTAACGTTCCTGCCAATTTCATCATGATATCTTCAACGGGTGCCAAATTACAGATTGCAAACTTTTTAAATTACCTTCTTTTTAAAAGTGGTCTGTGTGTTTTTTTTTCTATTCTACATCATAAGTTCACTCCCCACCAGTTTCATCGCTTTATCCGTCTTTTGGTAAGATGTTATCGCCACTTTTTCCGTTTTTTCGAAATTTTTCGATATCGAAACGTGGGCGTGGTTATAGTCGATATCATTCTTTAAACAACGATCTGAGATGAGTGCTCAGGAACCTGCATACCAACTTCTCAATGAACCTCAAAATTTTCTCAAGTTATCGTGGTAACGGACAGACGGACGGACGGGCGGACATGGCTCAATCAAATTTTTTTCGATACTGATGATTTTGATATATGGAAGTCTATATCTATCTCGATTCCATTAATACCTGTGCAATCAACCGTTATCCATCAAGGTTAATATACTCGTGAGCTCTGCTCACTGAGTATAAAAAAATATCAAATACGAAAATAACACTCAGAGTTACTTCTAGGACGCATCCCACAAATATTCAAATATTTTTCATATAGCCAAAAAATAGTGTCGATATATTTAAGAACTCTATATCATACCCATATATTTATAGACGTCATCACGTTCAGTGTAGGCGATATTTAGTAGCGCGCGGGTCGTTAATGATAGTCATACCAGATGGAGTATGTCGTGTCCTATAATTACGTATATGTTTACCCGACCTATCTAATGCGGCATACCTCTGAGGTCCGATTTTTTTAAGTTGTTCTTGCCATTTTCTGTTGCTGCCTTGATTTTTCGTGTGTCACAAATTATTCAAACTTTTTTTTCGCCATTTTCATCTGCAAGGCTTCTAAGTGCGATTGTATTGCTTTTCGCAAATATTTTTTTAGGCTACAAATTCGCTTCCTATCAATTTTCAAAATGTTTGCTTTGTGCTGCATATTGTTTTGAGTGGATTATGTACTC
Source organism: Eurosta solidaginis (assembly GCA_029619165.1). NCBI lineage: Eukaryota > Metazoa > Arthropoda > Insecta > Diptera > Tephritidae > Eurosta > Eurosta solidaginis. The sequence goes on from JARSSU010035085.1 coordinate 53,061, forward strand.
ATGCATGTGTCAAAATACGGGTGAATTGTGTGGAATGTTTGCATTGTCTGGACGCTTTTTGGTGGCATCGAATATTGCAATTGAAAATTATAGAAGTGGTAAATTATGCACACATGAGTAAACATAATTGTTGGGGTTTTGTTGTTGTGAAGAACTGAAAAAAAAAAAAATTAGAAAGAAGTCGAAAACTCACTAGTCCGTCAATACACTATTTTTGAGCTGTTTTATTTAGGTTGCTTACAGGCCGGACGTTAGTTGTGACGAATTTTGTATTAATTTTTTGAGTAACTTCGCGATAAGCTACAAGCTTAAACTTGATATGTTTTCAGGACCCGTGACACGCATTATAGAAATATGCAAAATAAATAACACAAATTTTAAACTTATTTTAGGGTTGTGTATTTGCCAATTAGGTATGCTGAAAACCATAGATATGCAATTTTTTTGTAATATATTTGGAGTATAAATAAAAAGATTTTTCGATGAGCCAACTCTGGACCAGGCTACGTATAATTGGCCATGGGTGAAACATCAGTTGGTAAGATTGACTCCTACTACAGCTAATGACTGTCCTTGAGCTTTGTTGATAGCCATTGCGAAAGCCAACCTAATAGGAAATGTAGGCGATTAAATTGAAAGGTATATCTGTCGGTATTATAGTATCCTTGTTATAAGTATATAGATAGAATATGCGAATAGGCTGAAGTTAACAACAAAATTTTAACGGCGAAAGATTACTAAATATACAAAGGAAAAACAACTCTGTATCAAACTTTAGCTGTTATAATAACCTAAGTTTTTACGATAATCATAGTTCTGAAAATTCCATTTTAAGAAAGTGACACGCCCCTTTTCCCCAATTCCACATTTTACTGGAGGTGTTAGGACTTAACATCATATAGCTCCTTACCAATTTTCACTATCCCACCATTACTACATCCAGAGGTATGCAGTATGATATATTCCATTTGTATGGGATACACTTCAGAGCAATGCATTTTCAAAAATTCCATTTGTATGGCAGGTGCCACGCTGCTTTTATATATCGAAAGTATTTTTAGCCTATGACCATCTCTGAAGGTTTCTAGTAGGTTGTGCAAATTTGGTTGTGATCGGGTCGATCCGTTTAGGACGCAACACATCTATATCTACATAACTAATTTGAATTTATATATATATATAGACTAGCATACCCATCAGACGTTATTCTGCCTAAGTAGGTCTATCACATAAATTTTAATAAACTCTTTCCGTTCTAACTCGCTCCTCATTTTGCCACGTAGAATGCGACTACATCGAATATCACAATGAAATTACTTTAGCTCTCAGCAACAGCTCCATTTGATTCCTATTACACACACATGTAGGTGCCGGTCCAGGTTTTGGCCTTATCTGAGACTCTAGTCACCAAGCGGTATAAAAATTACTCTGTACTAAAGCACTCATCACAGCTTCAATTTTATAACCATAATGTAAAACGCGTCCTAGTGTTATAGGTGATCCCGTTTTTGGCCTATATCTCGAGACCCTGTCACAATAGGTATGAAAACTACTCTGTCAAAGCATTCATCACAGTTTTTCATTTGTTATCCTATTCTATGTAACCATTCTAGGGGTTGGCCTATATTTTCGAGACACTAGTCACACAAGGTACGAAAACTACCCGTATCGAAAGTACTCATAAACAGCTTCATTTGATATCCATATTGGAGAAATCATATTTCCGGATTACCAAGTCACGTTTTTGATCTCAAGATTATAGCCAGAGGGTGATAAAAAGTATCCTATGTCTGTCTCCTGGTTCTAGCTACCTCCACTATTTTCAGCCAAATATGTTCATTCGTTCTTGAGTTATAAATGAGGTGGTAAATAAGCCACTTTCTTATATGTATACGGCACATTAGAACTTTAAAAATAAAAGCATTTCTCTACTATTTAATGGATGTTATTATACAGTGTAACACTCTTTCTTCAATTCACTTCTATCTACTAAAAACGCATCAAATCCGTTGCGTAGTTTTTAAAGGTTTGAGCATTCAACTGGACATAGGGACAGAAAAAGCGACTCTGTTTTATATTATGTATTGATAGTGATACATGCAAATCCAAAAAATAAAACTTTGTTTAAGAATTTTAAGGAAATGTTCACTATTTTTTAACGAAAGAGTATTTTTCGATAGATGTATGCATTCTTAACATTTATTATTATTTGTGTTATGTACATATGTCAACTGATATGAAAACACATGGCTTTCCTATAAATTTACGGTGCTGAAGTTAAGTAACGCGAGCGAATGCTATGTGTATCTACGTATGTTGTCGCATCATGTCTCCA
>JARSSU010035086.1:0-57135 GCA_029619165.1 Eurosta solidaginis
TAACTTGAGTAACTATTAAGATATCTTCACCAAATTTGGTACGCGAGCTTATCTAGACCCAGAATAGATTGGTATTTAAAATGAGCGAAATCGTATTATAACCACGCCCACATACACCTAGAATGTTGAAATTTGACGTGTGGACCGATATTGCGACTCTTGATAAAAACTTGAAAACAAATTTTTAAAAGGGGGGTGGCACCGCCCATTTGTGATAAAATCAATTTTACAAATATTATTAATCATAAATCAAAAATCGTTATAACCTATCGTAACAAAAGTCGGCAGAGAGGTTGGAATGCTTTGAGAAAAATTAACGAAATCGGTTAAGGACCACGCCCACTTTTAAATAAAAGATTTTTAAAAGGGTCGTGGACGAATAAAATAAGATATATCTTTGCAAAAAAGAGCATTATATCAATGGTATTTCATTTCCCAAGTGGATTTATAACAGTAAATATGTTTCGGGAGCCATAACTCGAAGAAAAATTAACGGATCGTAATAAAATTGGGTACACAAATTTTTTCTATAGTGGAAAATATTTCTAGTAAAAATGGACGGGATCGGTTAAAGACCATATATATAAAACAAGGTTAAAAGGCTCGTAGACTAGAATAATAAGCTATAACTTAGCAAAAAATAGTTTTGAATCATATTTCACTTATCAAGTTTTACTGTAAGAGGAAATGGGGAGACATTTTTCTTTTAAACGGGTGTTGCCACGTTTATGTAGAAAAGTAATTTATCTGAAATGAAATGTGCAATTGAAGCTCACGCTGAGTATATAATGTTCGGTTACACCCGAATTAGACACCTTTACTTGTTTTATTTTGTTACGAGTTAAGATAAGATAGGACAGTTTTCTTTATAGTAAAAAGTGAATCTGTTATATCAAATGAGTTCATATCATAGTTAATCGTAGTTATCACTTAGCTCATAATGCGCACCCAAATTTTTCCAATAAGGTGTAGTGCTAATGAAAGTGTAATGCAATCAAAATTTAGTGCACTACTCCCAACTAAGCTCTATAATATGTCTAACTTTATCTCCTTCTCAGTCTCTCTCTCTTTTTACATCTCTCTATCCCTTCCTATTCTCCGCCTTCCCTTATTCTCAGTCCCAAGCTGAACAAAAACTGTTGTCAAAAAAACACTAAGGGGGATGAAAAAAGATGTTGGCCGGTTCTCAGATCTAGGCTGGCGAAAATCCTTGGACTTAACCCTCCTGAAGGGTGCCGGCTAGTAATAGTCACTACAGAAACCCCGTTAAGGGAGTGATAGTCAAGTTCAGGAATCATTGCCATTAGTGCCTTATTTCCTTAATAGCTCTGGCATATGGAAGTGGCTCTTGAACGTGGTCTCAAGGTGGGGCCGGACCAGTGGTGTTATGCGTTGCCGTGCCGATGGTCAGCCTAGCTGGGGGCCCTCTCAAATAGTCCAGTCGCTAACGAAGCCCTCTGGGAATCAGGCCACACCCAGTTGCATTTTTGGCTTTAGCCCAGGTATAGCGGATCTCTGCCTGGGGTGGAAGAACCCGTTCTCCGCAAATCGTGGGTCTAAGAAATGGAAGTTTTTAAAAATAAAATAAGAAAAATTGTAACGAGGCCGGAACTCGCAAAAATCCGGAAGGGGTAACACCCATCAATCTGGGAGCTCGTGCGATGCAGGGCTCCTCTACCAGCCACGGCGCGGCTATTACGGGTGGTGCGTAAGCTTCAGGAGGCGCCGGAGTTTTGCACATCGCCCATGACTTCCTCTAGGGGATCTTTGGGGCGACGACTGGACCTGCTGACTCTGCTAGTAACCCTCTCGGTAGGCAGCTTGCTACCGGGGGAGCTGCTGGCATGGGGGAGCAGGCTCCGTTTGCCTCCGGCTACGCCGACGGCGTACACCCAAAGAAAGGATAGGCCACCTCCCTCACAGATGCGCAGTAGGCATAGGTAGGTGGCTATACGCATCCTGAAAAGGTTGGCAAACGCCCCCACCTGTTCTCCATGGCGTTGCCTGGGGACGTTGAGGAGTTACGGGCAGAAATTGAGTGGGCGAAAACCATCGTCCCTGATTTTAAGAAGTCTGCTCCGGTGAAGGAACAGGCTTCCGGTAAGCGCAACCGTTCAATGGAGGTTGCGCAGAATGCTTCTAAGAGGCTTAGAGTCAAAGGCCCCATCTTCGCAGAGGTTGCTAAAAGTAGCATCCTTGTGGGGGTCTTTGAATCTAATCCTGAGAAGGAGCAGATCTTCACAGAGAAATGGGACTGGATAAGGACCGAAATGGCCAGTTTTTCAGTCGCCTTGGTAAGGGAGAACACTGGACTTCCACCTGCTTGCAAATAGGTGGGTTGGTACCAGGGGCTAGTCAAGTTGGTGGCCTGCGATGACCAGAGGTCAGCCGACTTGTACAAAAAGCGGTGGCTAGGTTGGGTGAGTTTTACCCTGGTGCAATGCTCAGGGCTGTCGACTTCAAGGACATCCCATCTAGGCCGAGAGCTAGGGTCTGGATTCCATCCAAGCCGGATGATCCGGAGGGAGTCCTTGAGGTCATAAAGACCTTCAACCCAGAGCTACCTTGCTCTAGTTGGAGAGTTTTGAAGCTTAAGCATAGCACCAGGGTGACGCGTCAGGGATACTCTACTCAAAAGGAGTCATTGCCTCTTTGGAGAGCCGGATGGCGCAATTAAATTCGTTTTCGACACCGTGAAGATTAAGGTTTACTCGAACGACCTGAAGACGGCCTATGATCCGGCGCTGGATAGAGCCAGAAAAAGCGGAGAGCGAGGAGGAGGAGGACGCAGAAGCAAACACGGTCAGTCCGACGGATGACACGTTGGGCGGGGACGCGTCTTCGATCTCCTCGCTGACGCCGGACAGGCTTAGTGGTTACACTGGAGATAGCCAATATCTGATGAAGACGGCGACTTGACAGTGGTGGAGGTGGTCGGCGCTCAGCCTAGTGCGGGTCCTTCAAATCAGCCTCCACCATTGTAAACCAGCATCTGCTGCTGCGCTGCTCCAGTTTTCCAGTGGGGCGGCTGATATGGCCCTTATCCAAGAGCCTTGGGTAGTAGGGCATCTTGGCAGGATCTGAACTAAATTTTCTCTTTCTACCTCAGTTTAGCGACGAGGATGCTACAACTATGGCGTTGACGGTTAGTGGTACGGATGTTACACTGACGTCCTTTTACTTTCCTCACGATGAGTCGGTTCCGACTGAGCTAGTCAGCAAGATAGCTCTGGATGCCAAGGAGCCACTACTACTAGCGGGAGATACCAATGCGCACCACGAAGCGTGGGGCAGTGGAGACACAACGAAAGGGGTGAGTCACCCTTTGATTTAGTTATTTATCATAACTTTAAGATTTGTAATAGGGGTTCGGCACCCACGTTTGTTACTAAGAGCAGACAGGAGGTTCTGGACGTCACCCTGATCTCGGGCAGCGGGAGATCTATGATAAAAAATTGGATTGTGCTTGATGACCACGTCTGTTTTTCGTGTGCGGTCAAAACTGTCTGTCATAGGAACCTTAAAAAGGCCAACTGGCGTACCTACAGTGAGGAACTTCAAAAGAGGCTCTCAGGATTTAGTGTTCATATTCCCCAGAACTCTGCAGGGCTGGATAATATGGTTCACTCGTATACGAAGGCATACGGGCAGGCTCTTGATAAGGCCTGTCCAAGAAAGTAGTCTAGGGGTAAGACCAAACCACCATGGTGGAACGCGGACCTAGATAATCTACGCAAGGCTTGTCGGAAAGCATTCGATCTTGCTAAAGCCTCCAGGGAGGCTGAAAAATGGGACTCATATAAAATGTTCTCGAGGATTATAAGAAAGTGCTAAGGTCGTCGAAGAGGACCTCTAGGCGGAAGTTTTGTAGCAAAACGGAGACGATGTCTGAGGGATCTAGGCTCAGAAAGGTGCTCCCTGGTGCTCCAAAAAGTGCCCCGGATGCCTGCAAGGATCTGATGGGACATGGACGAATTCGGCTGAGAGCACCCTTTGTTTACTCCTGAGTACGCACTTTCCGGGCGCTAGTGATGAAGTAATGAACTGGAGGTAGACCCATACTGGTGAACCGTATGAGGGGAAGTTCATTACTATGATAAAATTAAATGGGCTATAATATCGTTCAAGTCCTTCAAAGCACCAGGGCCGGATGGGTTGGCCCCGATACAACTCTAGCAAACAATCGAGCTGAGTTCTTTATGGTTGTATAACATTTTCAAAGGAGTTTGTGCTCTTAGCCATATTCCACAGGGTTGGAACGATTCAAGGGTCACCTTTATACCAAAAGCTGGAAGGACTTGTCACGTGACCCCTAAAGACTTCAGATCGATTTGTCTGACATCCTTCCAGCTGAAGACAAGATATTAATGGACTCTACACTAAGGGAGTCCGTGGAGGGAAAGTTATAGACATCCCAGTATGCGTATATGAAAGGGAAGTCCACGGAAATGGCTTTGCATGCAGTCGTCTCCCAGATCGAGAAATCCTAGGCGCACAAGGACTTCACACTCATAGCTTTTCTCGACATTGAGGGAGCTTTCAACAACGTTACGCTCTCTGCGATAACTGATGCACTAATCGGTTTGGGGCCGATTCGGGGCTAGTTAAACTCGTTCAGCAGTTGCTGCTGCGAGGAAAGATTCATGCCGACTACGCAGGCTCAACGGTGGTCAAACAGGTACGGAGAGGCATCCCACAGGGTGGGGTACTTGCTCCACTTCTATGGGTTGCCACACTTAATGAGCTCTGAGCTGAGGGTAACCAAGCATGAGATACAATTGTTCTCGAACACATGTTCGCGAAACAACTAGGCCTTAGGGCAAATGCGCGAACGAGAAAACCGAGAGCATAAAAGCAGCAGCTGAGGACTCAGTAATCAGTTTGATTTAAACACGCTATTAAGTAGTTGTGAAGTTTAATTGTCAAGTACTAATACCAAAGTAGTCCAAATTAAGACAATTTTGCAATGCTGAATATTGGAGTTATTTATTCGCCACTTCAGCGATTCGAACGTTAGCAGAAGATGCATAATTATCACGAACTTCCCAAAATTCGTAATACTATTTCTAACATTTTTCACAATCAAAAACTGCATTCTAACAAATGAATAGTAGAAAAAATATGGTAGCAAGTATTTTTCTTCTATAGTGAAAATTTTGTAGCAGTGCTTCGCGAAATTTTTTATGAGAATGGGCAAGCCGAAATAAGTTTCAACTGCTAAGTCTAAAGTTCTCTTCTTCTTGCGCAATTGTGACGATGTTCGCTTCTGCACCAAAACTCACTAACATAAAAAAATTCATTGGGACGCGGCCATGGTATTTGATTTAAAGCTGAGTTACATCATAAAGCGGTTGGTTTTTATTAACTGAAAGAAAGTAAAATTAAATAACCCAAATAATTTTACCAATATTTTCTTGCATAAATTTAAAATATTATTTATTTACTTGCAACATGTCTTACTGAGTTGTTGGTGAAGTTTAATCCGGCTGCTTTATGACATGTTTGGTTGCTTATTACTCACCACTTAACATAACAAATTAATTTTAAACACTTATTTTGTTTTTTCGATTATTAATTGTTTTCAAATTATTATTAATTTTATCAATAATTTATAAAAAAAAAGTTGTTTACTTAATTTAATAGCTTATATTTAGAAGGTGTTTGTTGCTAATTAAACAATATTTTTAGATTTATGCCAATTTCACACAGAGGCTTAATGAAATAGTTAGTCAAGTTTTCTACATTAACGCCCTAATCAAACTCAATCTTCCATACAAAATACAAATCCTTAATTATATCATTATTGCTTTATTGAATGCCCAATCGGGTGAAAAATCTAATCGGTGCTTGGTGCTTTGAATTTTATTGTCAATGTGACAAATGACAATCAAAAATAAATTATTTTCAATAATTTACGAAAAATAGAAAAACACGAAAAAATTCAAAATTTAATTTTCGCTGCATTTGCTGCAAAAGATAATATGGCTTTTTCGAAAATAGGCACATATTTGGTTAGGCGCAACATCTATAGATAGTTGCACATGAATTTTATATTGATTGTATTTATAGTTAAGAAGGAAATGGCTGCTTTCCATTTTAACTATTTTTTTGTAAAAACGAAATATATTTTTGGGGCTGCTGACAGATGTTCACTTAATGAAGCAAAAGGTCCAGTGTGAAAAGGGAAACTTAATTATTTCATTAAATAAAATTGTGATTCGATTAAGTTTCTGTGTGAAAACGGTATTATGTAGGTTCTATCTGTTACACTTTGCTCGTAATTTGTTTTGCCCAGCTATAAACATACATTTTCTTCCATATATACACATCAATATATTGTTCGCTCCATTTTCATATATCACATTTGGCATAACAAAAATTTTTAAATATACATATGTACATATACCTTAATTATATATATTATTTTTTTTTGTATCCAGCAAGAAACAGTTATTATTATTATGGCATAACATTGCTTGTGTGTTGAATATAGCACCATCCATTCCACAATTAAGCACTTTTCTTCCTCATTTTATTCACTAAAACAGCAAGATTTTTTGTATGAGGATTTTTGTTTGATTATTGTATAATCAAAATAATACAAACCAATGCCAACTATTGGACTATTATTTTTTTATTTTCTTTAATATTGTCACACTGCACTCTCTACTTTGTACTTAGGACGATGGTGCCACTTGTTAAAAAAACTAGCAAGGAAGGCTAAGTTCGGGTGTAACCGAACATTAGAAACTAAGCTGAGAGTTGCAAAACCGCTACCAAAAAGCAAATGAGACATTGCAGGAGTTTGCTTCAGATATTGAAAGATTGGCTCATCTTGCAAATGCAGACGCACCCGTGGAATACACTGAAAGGGTAAAAATCCAGAGCTTCATAAATGGCATACGGGATGGGGAAACGAAGCGGGCTACATATGCGAATCCAAAACTAACGTTTGCTGAAACGGTGTCGCATGCACTGACTCAGGAAACAGCCTCACTTTTGAGTAAGCCAGCGTACAAAGCTCATCGCGTGGAAGTGGAAAAGCCAGACTGGGTAGGCGCAATTTTGGAAGCATTGAAGGGTACGCAGCAGAAGAATAATGATGCAGTCAAATGCTTTAAGTGTGGAAAGCCAGGGCATATTGCGCGTTATTGCAACACCAACCCTAACAGTTCCAATACTGTGGGTGGCCGTAAACGCAAAGCTGGCGGAAATGAGCAAGAGCGTGTCGAATGTAAAGAACGAAAACTTGCCCCGGCTGTGAATGTCCTGTGATATCTGTGTCGCAAATCGGAAGGAAATCAAGCAGTCTTACCGTCAGAGGGAATGTGGATGGTAAAGAGCGTGTACTGACTGTAGATACGGGGGCATCTCATTCCTTGATTCGATCTGATTTGGTCTGCAGGAGAGTAAGTCATTACCTGGAGCAAGGTTGCGTACGGTAACAGGCGAATATAATCAAGTCCAAGGCGAAGTGGTATGTGAGGTATTAATTGGAAAAAGTCATGGTTCTACACAAATTCGTTGTGGCGGAGATCGTTGATGAAGTCATATTGGGAGTGGACTTCTTGGTTGACCATGACGTCAGGATCGATATGCGGAGGAAAATTATGCGGTATAAGAACCAGGACATACCACTTAACTTTAGTTTGGAAAAAGGGTTCAGCAGTAATCGGGTACTGGTGGAAAAGACTCGACAAAGACCACGAAAGTCAAAGGCAAAGGTTGATAGATCGAATGGGCCAAATAAATCAAAACCAAAAGTACCTGCGAGAGAAACACTGGCATTGACAAAACCTAAAAGACGCAGGAAAACGAAGCAACGAATTCCGAGAAAGAATGCGAGGGTAGTTTCAAGCCGGAGCGCACTACTCTTGTGAAATGTGGGAACGATACCGATTATGCAAAGCAAATCCGTCCAGCGCAAGCTCAACGAAGTGGTTCATTAACCAAACAACAGAGTGTGAAGGAACGGCCCAGGGTAATGAGTAGTAAGATGAAACACTGGCATGACAAGAACTCTAATTCGGAAGGTTTCTTGGCGGGAGATTGGTACTGTTAAACAAACCTCACCGGCGGAAAGGTGTTCCAGCCAAATTTCGGTGCAGTTGGGAAGGCCCGTACAAAGTTGTGAAGAAGATCAGTGATACCATCTACCGCATACAAACCACTGGGAAACCACGGATTAGAAGAGTGGTACATTTGGAGATGCTAGCGGCGTTTAGATTGGGAGATTTGTCTGATCGGGACGATCAGACTTAGGTGGAGGGCAGTGTTACGAATATTAGCAAAACTGAGGAGTGCTGCCATCTCCAGGCCGATGCTAAGCAGTGACGTGAATTCACATCAATAATTCAATCATTATGTATCTACATAAACGAATCAATAATTGCGTCTACACATATGTACACATTCCGACGAGCAACATTTACATACAAGGCAGCGAGAGATGAGATGTCACACACCGATGAATTTACTTATACGCTTATGTGTGTGCGGGAGACTGTAAACTACAAACACATGCATATATCTTATCTGAGTGGTCACAAGAGAGGGCAATAATTTATGCACGTAGTTGTGGCTGGCGATTTTTGTAGCCGAAACAACTAGTAACTTCTGGAAATCGAAGAGCCTAGAAGTATGCAGCGTAAACTATAAAAGCGGTGCAGGCGAGTAAGAAGGAATTCAGTTTGATTTGAATTGTCAAGCAGTTACGAGTAAGACGATATCTAGCGAGCAATAGCACTATTATTTTGAAAGTCAGTTTCCTTTAAGATATCAGTTTGGTTATTAAGCTATTCGTTGCACAGTTTGAGTGTTATTGTGAAGTACTTAATAAAGGCCATTTTTCCATCATTCAATATTGGAGTTATTTATTCAACAGTTTAGTGATTCGAACTTAGCAGAGGATTGCAAATAAGAGGATTTGCAAGTAAATTCGTTACAGTAATAAGAGTAACGTTCCTGCCAAATTTCATCATGATATCTTCAACGAATGCCAAATTACAGCTTGCAAAACTTCTAAATTACCTTCTTTTAAAAGTGGGCGGTGCCACGCCCGTTGTCCAAAATTTTACTAGTTTTCTATTCTACGTCATAAGTTCAACTCACCTACCAAGTTTCATTGCTTAATCCGTATTTGGTAATGAATTATCGCACTTTTTCGATTTTTCGAAATTTTCGATATCGAAAAAGTGGGTGTGGTTATTGTCCGATATCGTCCATTTTAAATAGCGATCTGAGATGAGTGCCCAGAAACCTACATACCAAATTTCATCAAGATAACTCAAAATTTACTCAAGTTATCGTGTTAACGGACGGACGGACGGCCGGACGGACATGGCTCAATCGAATTTTTTTCGATACTGATGATTTTGATATATGGAAGTCTATATCTATGTCGATTCCTTTATACCTGTACAACCAACCGTTATCCAATCAAAGTTAATATACTCTGTGAGCTCTGCTCAACTGAGTATAAAAGGAAGTGTACATTTTGATTGTAACTCCATAACTCGAGAACGGCTCGACAGATTGCCATGAAATTTTTAGGAAAGATAAAGGAAGGAGAGGTGATGGTTAGTTGATTTTGAAATCTCAAATCGGTTTAGCCATATGTATATATAAATCAAATTCTGTGTGTGTGTGTGTTCGCTATGGAAACGTATTTCCCACACATCAATCATCACCAAATTTTGGTTATGGGTTCCTTCGATCAACGGGAAGGTTTTAGGCTAAAAATAATTTCGATATATAAAAGGGGCGTGGCACCTTCCATACAAATGGAATCTTTGGTACTGCATACCTTTGAAGGTATACATGCCAGAACATTGAAATTCAATGAGGAGTTATATGAGGTCAATCCCTAACACCACCAAGAAAATGCGGAATTGGGAGAAAGGGGGCGTGGCACCTCCCATACAAACGGAATCTTTAGTAATGCATAACTTTGAAGGTATACATGCCAGAACATTGAAATTCAGTAAGGAGTTATATGAGGTCAATCCCTAACACCACCAAGAAAAATGCGGAATTGGGAAAAAGGGGGCGTGGCACTTCCATACAAATGGAATCTTTGGTACTGCATAACTTTGAAGGTATACATGCAGAACATTGAAATTCAGTGAGGAGTTATATGAGGTCAATCCCTAACACCACCAAGAAAATGCGGAATTGGGAAAAAGGGGGCGTGGGACCTCCCATTCAAATGGAATATATTATACTGCATATATCTGGATGTCGTAATGGTAGGATAATTAAAATTGGTAAGGAGCTATGTGACGTTAAGTCCTAAAACCATCAGTCAAATGTGGAATGGGGAAAAACTATGGCTGCCGTACAAACTTAAGTTATTTTAAACACCTAAAGTTTGACTGCATTGTTGAGTTTAGCTGTTATGCCTTTCGAACGTTTAGTAATCTGCCGCTGTTAAACAAATTTTTTAGCTTCAGTCTATCTACATCTTCTATAAAAATCAAATTCTGTGTGTGTGTTCCCAATGAAAACGTGTTTGCTATACTTCGATCATCACCAAATTTTGGCTCGATGTTCCTTCGATCAAGACGAAAGTTTTTCATATTTTGAATTAAGAATTTTAAATTTAAATGTTTTTGTTTTTTGGCTATGCGAAAGAACTAGTTTAGCTCCCAAAAATGATAATGTTAACAAAATCAATGATCGCTTTCAAAATCAATTTCCTGGTGAAGTGATGACATATAAATCGATCGACACAGTTACAGATGAAGATAAAATTGTGAATTATCCAATGAATATATACTCCTTAGAACCAAAAGGAATGCCTGCGCATATATAACTTTGAAAATTGGCTCACCAGTCATGCTTCTTCGGAATGTAATCAAAGCAACAATCATCAGCGGTAAAAGCAATACAATAATATAAAATAAGATACAATAAGATACAAGAATAAAATGTTTTAACAGAAAATTTCTCCAAATATGCGTACAAAATTCAATTCAATTTACAGAACAATAAATTAAATTATGGCGGCCACCGTGGTGTGATGGTAGCGTGCTCCGCCTATCACACCGTATGCCCTGGGTTCAACTCCCGGGCAAAGCAACATCAAAATTTTAGAAATAAGATTTTTCAATTAGAAGAAAATTTTTCTAAGCGGGGTCGCCCCTCGGCAGTGTCTGGCAAGCGCTCCGATTGTATTTCTGCCATGAAAAGCTCTCAGTGAAAACTCATATGCCTTGCAGATGCCGTTCGGAGTCGGCATAAAACATGTAGGTCCCGTCCGGCCAATTTGTAGGGAAAAATCAAGAGAGGAGCACGACGCAAATTGGAAGAGAAGCTCGGCCTTAGATCTCTTCGGAGGTTATCGCGCCTTACATTTATTTTATTTATTTAAATTAAATTATCAAAAAACAAAACAGAAAAAATAACGCAACATCCATTCGATTTCGGGCGTTACAACGTGCGCCTGGTAAAGCTAGTATCTTCATAAACGTCAGAGAAATTGCAAAAATAATGTGAAAAATTCAATTTTTTGTAAAATTTTTACATTTTTAATCACGGTTTTCTCGAATAATTTGTCAGCCAGTGCATACATATGTAAATTATTTTAAAACAATCTCCTATTAATTCTGTTTTCAAAGACATATAACTTTTTTTATATCCGCGTAGATCTTCCTGGGATTTTCTATTTTAGTAAATTTTTACTGTGAAAAAAAAAGTTTTTTGTTATTTATTTTATTATTATTACTTTTTATTTACATAAAAACTTTCGTTTACGTGATTTTCGTGAAAGAGTTATGGCAAGACAATTACGTTGTATTCCCCAGCAGTAGTCAGCCATCACATGCTGATCCCATCGGCCTTGGTACCACTCTTCCATAGTTTTTAGGTCTTGGTGAAACCGTTCGCCTTGTTCTTCGCTATAAGAACCAAGATTCTCAGGAAACTGGTCAAGGTGGCTGTGGAGATAATGGACTTTGATGGGCATGTTACATCCTAAGTTTTTGTAATTCTCTAGCATGTTGTTAACAATATCAGAGTAGTTACTTGACTTGTGATTTCCCAGAAAGTTCTTAGTAACTTCAACAAACGAATTCCACGCAAGCAGTTCCAAACTGGTCATTGAATTTGAAAAATCAGTATCTTTATCAACATTCTTATCTGTTGGCCATCAAAAATACCCGATTTTATTTTTCTATGCTTAGCCTAGGAAATTTTCTCGTTATGTAAAGAAAACATTGTACAATTTTATCTAACGCCTTCACAAATTGTTTCATTAGACCAAGTTTAATGTGTAAGGGTGGCAAAATAATTGAATCTCTTGTAACTAAAGGTGGGTTTATCACATTCTGCTTTCCCATTTCCAACATCCCACGTACAGTCTAGTCCCTTTCTGTCCAGTGTTGGTGCTTGGCACGATTATCCCACAGGCAATAAAAACATGGGTATTTGGTGTATCCACTTTGTTGTTGTGTTGTTGTTGTTGTGTAGCGATAAGGTTGCTCCCCGAAGGCTTTGGGGAGTGTTATCGATGTGATGGTCCTTTGCCGGATACAGATCCGGTACGCTCCGGTACCACAGCACCATTAAGGTGCTAGCCCGACCATCTCGGGAACGATTTATGTGGCCACATTAAACCTTCAGGCCATCCCCTCCCTCCCCACCCCAAGTTTCCATGAGGAGCTTGGGGTCGCCAGAGCCTCGTCTGTTAGTGAAACAGGATTCGCCGCGGATAGGTGAGGTTGACAATTAGGTTTGGAGAAGCTATATATGTTGCGCTGGCAACCTGAGGGGTTGCGCTACACACCCCTTGAATCTGGTATTTTAGTCGGCTCTTACGACAGGCATACCTACCGCGGGTATATTCTTACCCCCTTACCCGCTGGGGGGTACATTTTGTTGTCCTAACAAAAAGTTAACCATCTCTAGATCTACACAAATACTTCAATTATGTTCGTTATACTTGATTTTGTCTAAAACAAGTGCAATGTTTTGATATTCCTCCTTTAATTTAGTTGAATGAGCAATGGGAATTGAACCACATTGGTTGCCATTTGTGTATAAGAACACACTTAAAGGCTTCATTTAGAGCTGTCTATGAAGAGACGCCATTCATTTGGGTGGTATTCCGAAAGACCCATTTTGAGAAGGATGCCTTGCACATCTGAACAAAAAAGTATATCATTTTCCGAATTAAAAAATGGCAGCAAGTGTTGCTCTCTTGTGCGGTAGAGAGTCACTTTCGTACCTGTAGCCAACAAGTTGTTTTCTTTTAATCTAGAAGCCAACACTTCTGCAGATTCCTTAGATAATTCAAGATCCCTTATTAAATCGTTTAATTCTACTTGGGTAAAAGTTGTTGGCTCAGTAGACGCTATTTCTTCGATACCACTATCGCTAGACACTTCACTATTCGTAGATTCACGGGTAGAATAAAATGTTGGAACAGCTGCTTCCTCTGAATGTGGTTAAGGTCTCTTAGCGGATTGAACGTTTTGATATATCATTTTTTTAACATTAACACCACGCAAATCGACACAGCAGAAGTAACAGTCATCGAAGTGATTTGTTTGTTCTCTCCATTGCATAGGCACCCCGAATCTCATATGGCTTCTTTTAACCATTTACCCACTGTCTCAAGTGTTCACAGCACATTTTGCAAACTATTCGAGGTATCCACGGCTTGTTTTTGTCTTCAACTTGCAATTTAAAGTACAAAAAATAAGCACTTTTTATAAAATCTGTTATACTTTTCCTGAATTTTTGGACTGTGTATTCCCCACAAATGTAGCAAAACACATTTGGGTCATTGACACAACTACCACGTGATGAAGACATGATATTTAAATTTTTTTTATTTATCTACAGAAAGGCACTAACACTTGAAACCGCGCTCCCGAAAGTACTAATTACAGAAAATTTAAAAAATAAAGGGGAAGGAAAAAATTTTTATAAATTATAATTCACAGTAGAAATGTACTAAAGTAGAAAATCCCAGGAAGATCTACGCGGATATAAAAAAGTTAAATGTCTTTGAAAACAGAATTAATGGGAGATTGTTTTAAAATAATTTACATATGCACTGGTTGACAAATTATTCGAGAAAACCGTGATTAAAAATGAAAAAATTTAACAAAAAATTTAATTTTTCACATTATTTTGGCAATTTCTCAGACGTTTGTGAAGACATATTAACAGCTTGTATAGATATATGATATAAGCGGCGAAATGTACTCTTTTCAACGACATCAAAACTGTGTTGATAGAATAAACAGAAACAAAGTTATGGGGCCATACATGCCTTAACCTCTTAAAAAGAGGTTCTTGAACCCTATCTAGAAAACTGTACTTAGCATTAAAAAAATAAGTACACAGTTTTTATCACGGTACCGAGTACTACCAAATTTGGTTACAAGTAGAGCTGCACCAAACCAAAACTCTTATTTTGTTGACCTGTGTTATCTAATATATAAAATTCTTCTGTCACGGTGTTTGAGGCTTAAATCCACCGAAACCGCTGAACCGATTCTCATGAAATTTTGTGAGCATATTGGGTAGGTCCGCGAATCAGCCAACGTCTACTTTTTTTCGCTACGTGCCTAGGGTCTTGAGATCAAAACGTGGACCCGGGTACCCCTAGAATGTGTTTATACAATATGGATATCAAATGAAAGCTGCTGATGAGTGCTATAGTACAGGATAATTTTCATACAACTGGGAAGCTAGGGTCTCGAGATGTAGCCCAAAACGCGGAAAAGAGTACCCCTAGAATGTGTTTATACAATATGGATATCAAATGAAAGCTGTTGATGAGTGCTATAGTACAGGATAATTTTCATACAACTGGGAGGCTAGGGTCTCGAGATATAGCCCAAAACGTGGACCTGGATACACCTAGAATGTGTTTTTACATTATGGGTATTAAATTGAAGCTGTAGATGTATGCTTTAGTACAGAGTAAGTTTTACACCACTGAGTGACTAGGGTCTCGAGATATAGGCCAAAACATGGACCCGGATACCCCTAGAATGTGTGTGTATTATGGATATCATATGAAAGCTGTTGCTGAGAGCTCTAAAGTTCATTGTGATATTCGATTTAGTCGTATCAACCTGGCAAAACTGATAAATATGCATGCGAAGCCGAAATAAAGACAAGAATTAATAAACCCACATACCTATTTACATACGTCCTATTCGATTTGCCTGAAATTTCGTATACAAATTTGCCTATATTAGTATTTACGATGCTTTTTTCCGGGAAGTATACCAGAGACGGACTGGGACTGAGATTAGGACTAGGTCTGGGACTGAGGCTGAGACTCGGAGTGGGACTGGGACTGAGACTCGGAATGGGACTGGAACAAAATACATACACCCTCTGGGACTGGCAATAAGAGATGAAGAAGAAGCAGAAAAACTTGAGAGGAGAGAGAAGGAGACTGAGAAAGAGAGAATGAGACGAAGATGGAGATGAAGCGAAAATGACGAAAGGAGGAGTGAATAAAAAGATTAGGAAAAAGTGTAGGGGATAGGGCAGAGTTAGACGGAAAAAGCTTATTTCAATGTATGCAGATAGGCCAAATTTAGGGTAGAACAACGTCTGCCGGGTCTGCTAATAAAATATAAAATTTGGTGAAAGTGCGTTTAATAAAACAAAATAATGAAGTGTATAATGTTTAATGTGTGCCAGCATATTTGATGTAGCCCAATTGACGTTCGGTTAGTAAGTGCCGCCGTGGTATGATGGTAGCGTGCTCCGCCTGCCACGCCGTATGCCCTGTGTTCGCATCCCGGGTTAAGCAACATCAAAATTTTAGAAATAAGGTTTTTCAATTAGAAGAAAATTTTTCTAAGCGGGGCCGCCCCTCGGCAGTGTTTGGCAAGCGCTCCGAGTGTACTTCTGCCATGAAAAGCTCTCAGTGAAAACTCATCTGCCTTGCAGATGCCGTTGGGAGTCGGCATAAAACATGTAGGTCCCTTTCGGCCAATTTCTAGGGAAAAACAAGAGGAGCACGACGTAAATTGGAAGAGAAGCTCGGCCTAAAATCTCTTCGGAAGTTATCGCGCCTTACATTTGTTTACAGCTTTTTTTGTTAATTTGACTACTAAAACGGTACATTACGAATCAACGATTTGTGGGCAGTTGATTCAACATCTTGTTGCGATGGATAAAAATTGACAGAAATTTCGGTTGAATTGACCCGTATTTCGGTTGATTTTACCAGTCTATTTCTTTCAGCGTTTTATATCATTCTGGACAATAAAAAATGGTTTCCGGACAAATTGTCAATTCCTTTTGGAAAAATCTGTTTTTGGTTAAGGTACCAAAGGCGAAGGGCGTAGACTGTTTTAAAAACTGATGTTTTGTCTATCCACAACTGGTAAAAGGTTTAAATCGGTTGGTAGCTACAAAAATTACAGTCTATTAGTCTGCAAAGGGCGATGCTACAATTTGTAAAACAATGAGTCAAGTAAACATTTCCAACCCCTTTTGGAAACAATTTTCAATTTTCCTAAAATTTTTTTTAAATTAAAATTGTAATAACTCAGACAGTTTCTACCACATAAAAAAAATTTAAGACTCATTGAATCATAATTTATTTCCTGTTTTGATGCAATGCATAGTACACACAGATAGCATCAAAGTTGACGAAATCAGAAAAAAGTGAAATAAAATTTTTCATTGGGAAAATTTTCGTAGTTGTGTTATGTTTTCCTAGTATTAATAGTTTGCTCAAAACACAACTTGGTATTTCATTGCGATTCAGTTTATTTACCGCAAGCAAACAAACAAACATTCCATGCTCGGACCACTCGTGACAGCCATTCTCTCCGTCAGCCAGGTAAAAATGGCAATGGAGGATCAGAAAGATTGTTCGCAATGATTTATGTCTAAGCAATATAACTGAAATATTTAGAAAAATTTTAATTTTCAACGTTAATAATCGTTTTTTATTCACAAAAAGCCTTTGGCTGACGGCAGAGTGCTCGATATGATAGGCGAAAAGAAATTTTTATTTTCATATATTTTACAAGCTTAAAACGTTTCTAGCACTGTAACATCTTTATTAAATTTTCCATAAAAAATCATTTTCATACCTTTCTATCTTTATATTCTAGCAACGCTTCTCGCTTTCACTTTGTCTTCAACCTTAGACAAGATTTTAAGGTTTTTTTGCAAAATGTACAGAAAATTTCACAGACTTAGAATATGTAAAAAAATGGTACCATGAGAAAAGCGTTTATTCAAACCATAAACACACCGTGTCATACACTTATTTAAGATGGAATGTATATCGAATTTATTTACTATTATCATTTGAGCTTCTTATGCAATTTTTGGATTTTCTTGCTAACACATTGCGTAGGTAATTTTATCACTTGAAATGTAAGTGCAATTATTTTTTTGTTTTATGATTACACTGTGTGACACTGAAAGTACACTCTTTGTGAAACTTATCCCAAGTTGTATTCGTATAATAAACAAAAACAAAGTTATGAGCCAATATATGTTTCAGCACATCGACTGCTGAGTGAATTATCACCTTAACTCAGCTGCCAGTTCGAAAACGCCCTACTTCAGAACCTTTTTCAAATATGCCCTATCTCAAGAGTTCATTCAACAACGCCCTACCTCAGATTTCGATCAGAAAACGAACTTATTCTAAGATAGGACTTTTTAAAAAAATCAAATTGTGCATTTTTGAAAAAATTCTTTACAATTTTTGTCATTCTACAAGACCTACAACTTGAGGTATGACCCACAAAAAGTGTATAAAATTGATTTTGTTCAAAAAGTGTTACCTGAATCTCCCTAAGTGTGTGTGTTTGTAATTTTATTCTGAACTTCCAGTCTTTCGTGAAATTCTCCCTATTTGTATCTTAGGCTTCTTCCGCCAATGCCGCCCAAGCTGCTGCATGAATGCGATGTACAATCGAATAGCCGGAAAGCACCTCAACGCCATCATCATTGATAATGCGACGAACGCGTGAGGGAGTTTTATCCAAAGTTCGCGCTTCATGTTCAGCAATAATTAGACTCATCGGCGACAATGTTGTTGTTGTGGTTGTTTCGGGCACAGGTGTAGTGGTTGTTGTGGTTTCTGGGACTGCTGTAGTAGTTGTTGTTGTTGTGGTTTCTTGTGCTGCTGTAGTAGTTGTTGTGGTGGTTGTGGTTTTCTGGTTCCGCTGGTGTAGTTGTTGTGGTGGTTGTGGTTTCTGGTTCCGCTGGTGTAGTGGTTTCGGTTTCCCATGTAGTTTTTGTTATTGATTTGTAAGGTTCAAGTGGTATGGTTGTTGGTGTAATTGTGATGTTGGTAGTTTCTGGTTCTGCTGTATATGTTATTGTTGTCGCCTCTGGTTCCGATGTAGTGGTATCAAGTTCGAAATTAGTAGTTTTAGTCCCAGTGAATCGTTGGAAAATCGCTTATTGTAAAAGCTGGTGTTGTGCTTGTGTCTTCCGTTTCTTTCTCTCTAGTTTTTAGACTTTCGGCTGACTCGAAATCTCGCTGCTGCTCGCTCAATACACGCATGTAAAGATATTGTTGTCTTACATCATCAGCTTCTTTTGGAGCTTCATTATTTGTTTCCTTTCCAGCTACAACTTGTGTTTCTGTTGTTGCTGTTTCGTAATTTACGGTATCAACTGTGCTTCCTAGCTCGGTTATGCTCGTCTCTCGTTGCTGCTGTACGTATCGCGAGCGCATATAAAGTGGCTGCCCACTTTCTACTGTTTCTGTTGTTGTTGTTTCCTTATTCGGCGTAGTTTTTGTAATTGCGTTCAGTTCCGTTTCCATTCCTGCTGCTTCGAAAACTGGTATAGTTGTATCTACCACTGCAACGCTTGTTGTTGTTGTGTCTGAAATTAGGCTATCGCCTTTATTCGTCGGCATTTTTGCCAACGTCATAGCAGCAGGTGCGTTTGTTGTTGCTTTATTTCTGTTCAAGGTCGTTGGTAACATGCTGTCTGCTGGAGTAGTTGTTCTACTTGATGAAATACTAGCCGTTTGCCCGATTTCTGTATAATCACTTCCTGCCGTGGCCGCATTACTGTTTGTTGTTGGAAATATTGCTGTTGTCAGTTGATCAGTAATTGTAGGGTTATTTGTTGTTGTTGTAAATGGTGCTAGCGATACATTAATAACACTAATTGTGTGATCAAATGCATCACTTCGATCTATGTCATTTGCTGTTATTGCTTCTGTCACTGGCTCTCTAGTCTCTGTGATCTGCACTTGATTTGTGGTTGACTTAAAAGCTAAAGATTCTGGTGCGACCGGTGCTGTACTTTCAAAGCTCGCTATTTCTATGGCTGGCAATGTTGTTACGAGCTCGGGTTGGTGTTTCCATTACAGCATCTATCTTTTCCTCAGACTCTGATACGCCTTTGTGTGCTGGGGTTGCTGCGGTTTCTTTCTCTAAAGTTCCCATTATTGCTGTTGTTTGCGGGAGCTCTGTTGTAGTGCTTATTTGTAAACTTGGCATGAGCCGTGGAGGAAACGGTCACTTCACCCTCATTTTTGCTGCTCAACTCAGTGTCTGGAGCAATCTTTTCATCTGATTTTGCAATTTCTTGCTCCATTTTAGTTTCTAACGCTTCTTCTGCTCTCATAGCATCCGCATATGACGTTGCGGAAAATGTAGGATTTATAAGTGTTTCCGACGAAATTTCTCCTACTACAGATTCTGTCGCTTTTGTTGTTGTTCCATTAGTAGGTGCTATTTCTGGTGCAATTTCTTGATGTGCTAATTCTTCCGAACTCTCTGTACTCGACGCCGGTGTAACAGTTGTAAATGGCGCAAGTTCTACTGTACTCCAGGGCTTTTCCTCAACAGCAACAACATTTTGTTTGGTGCTCGTGCTTCACTTTCTACAGCGATAAGTGTCTCCAAAGGTTCCGTTGTAGTTAATCCAATATCAGTTACTGCAACAGTGTTCGCATTGGTGGCTACACTCTCATGATCTGCGTTCGCTTTATGTTTACTTTCGTTACTCGTTCTCAGTTTGAGTTCTTGAACTTTAGCTTTTTCAATTTCGACTGCTTCCTTCCCGTTTTCATTGCTCTGCGTAGCACTTGTTGAACTTGTTGGTGTTGTTGTATCGAAAATAAGGTTTTTTGCAATTTCTATTATTTCTTTATCGGTCGCATTTCTTTCTATATTTACTGCTGTTGGTGTTGTTGTAGGCTTCTGCGTTTCAATTGAGCTGGCATAGTAAAAATTAAATGTCTCCGATCCCACTTCATTATCACTTTTTAGTGGTGATGTAGCTTCTGTTGTAGTTTCTTGTGTTATAATTTGCAATGATTCTGCAGCCTCATTATCGGCTTCATCATTAAAGGTATAGCCTGGTGTTGCAAAGTATTCGAAAGGTTCTTCAGTTCTTGGGAAGGCTGTTTCAAGGCCGGTTTGATTTTGAAGTTCTTCCATAACTTTTGAGCTCTCAATTGTGCGGTCTTTTATTGTCGCTATGATGGGAATTTCTATAAAATTAACGTCAGTCATCGACACTTTTGCATATTCGTTCTCCAATGATTTGTGCAAAAACTCATCTCCGTTAGCCCCATTTCCAATATTTGTCTTGCTTTCAGTTGCTTCTATGGCCGAACCCAAATTTGTTGTATCATCTGGCTGATCGTTTGCTTTTGCATCCATGCTTGTGATTGTTGTTGTTATTTCTTTTGGTATACTTGTTATCGCAACTTTATTTGGTTGCCATTTAGCACTTTGTTCCGGCAACGCACCATCGTCACTCATCACCGTCAAAATAGCATCGTCAACCGTCGTTTCACCAACGTTATTTGTTGTCGCAATAGGTTTGACAGTTGTTTTTGCTTCTTCCATGATCTCATATGATTTTGTTGTAGCATCACTGGCAGTCATATTTGTAATTGCCATTGTTGCAACGTTTAATGCTGCAGATAAAATTTCATTAGCTGCTGCTGCCGCTTTTACTAATCCGTTAAAAATTTCCGTACTTGCGTTTGTTGTTGTGACAGCAGCTGCTATTGACAATGTTGCGCTTGTTGTTGGCGCTTTCGTAACACCAATAGTATTCAAGAAGTTAGATCTATACGCAGTTATAGCTAGAAAATCCTTCTCATCGATTGGTTCGCCCTCCCCTGCCTCCACTGTGTTGGCGATCTCGCGTTCAACTGCGCGCCGCTTAGCTTCTTCAGCTCTTCTGCGTACCCACTTATCTTCTTGTTCCACTGTAGTTTTCACTTTCATTTCGGCAGCTGTTGTGCTGGCCAGCTCTGCCAGAACTGCTGCCATTTCAGCTAATGACATATCTGCGCTCGTTATCGGTAGCGTTGTGGGTACCAACTCATTTGCGGGATCAACCTCTGCCGCGTTAGCGTATGATTGCGCATCGTAAGCTGCATCTGTTTGTAGCGAGAGCGTGTGGCCAACTATTGGCATGATCTGTGCTAATCTCTGAAGTGGTAGCGGTGGGTTGTCCTTCGTCTCCTGCTATTGCCACGCCTGATGGCGCTGCCTGTATTAGTGTGCATAAAATTAACGCTGCTGCTAGCGAGCGTGTTAACGTGTTCAAAGCGTGTCTTGTTAGCATTTTTCTCGCGTATTTAATATCGAACTTGTTTGGAAGTTATGCGGTTTTTTATTCTTTTTTTTTAATTGGTTTCCCTTTCGTTGGAATGCCGTTTTTCGCGTTGTGTCTCGTGCACGGTTAGCGCGTTATTGTCTATTTCACGTTTGCTAAATGAATTTTCGATGAAGTTATATGCAACCTGTTTTTCGTTATTGTTGTTGGTGTTTTTTCTTATTTTATACCACAGTTTTCAGCGTCACCTTATTTTTAATGTCTCCACGTTTTTTTTTAAGTCTCACTCTTTAGCACCAGTTTATTTTACCCAAAAATTTTCAACTGCCAGCACAAAATTGCTAATAATCTTTTAGCCGATTCGCTTAAAATAAATAATTTTATAAAACTTCTATACATGCGCAGCTTGTAATCGCACGCGCTCCAATTTCTTACCAAAACTATTTTAATTTTATCCTTATTGTTTCTTACTATTCCCGCACTGGATTTATATTTAAATTTTTTTCCCAACGGTACTGCCCCCATTCGTTGCTGTTGTTGTTAATTCGTAGTACCGTTCACTTTGGTTGTGACTAGTTGAGTTTACGTTTGTTGAGGAACTAAACCCACTACACGGGTGCGCAACAATTTTATACAAAATGCATATTTTCTTTATGGCCAACCGGCTGACTTCTTTTGCTCCGGATCCGTTTCTGCCTTTGTGTAGGTTGGTTTTAGTTTGAATCTCGTCGTTTAGTCATACGATTTTTTTGCGCTTAAGTAACTCAAGTTGCTGTTTTATGAATGTTGTTGGCCAGCAAGTAAAAATTGTATTGTTCTTCAGCTGTAGTTGTTGTCGCTTTTGTTGTTGTTGTTTTTTTTTACATATTAACGGCCGTTTCTTTGCTCATATTTCCTTCGCTCTTTTTTGCTTTAATTTTGCCTTAACAACTCTTTGGTATAACAAAATATTTTTTTTTAGCTTGAACTCGATGTTGCATATTTATTTTTTTTGTTGTTGCTGCTGTCTGCAAAACTTGTATTTTGTTTAATAGCTGCATATTTCATTAAGCGCGGGTTGTTTGTGGAGCGTGTCTCTTTCAACATTTCTGTGGAATTTTAATCAACTTCTGTGATGACATTATTCCAATTAGAATTGAAATATCGATGATTAGAAGCAAATAGGTAATTGAAATGGACACATTTTATGTGCAATTGTTCTCTGTCTTTGGAAATTGAGATTAAAGCGAAAGTAATTTTTACTTCCTTTATATTAGGTCGGTTGAATGTTTGCCCGCTTTTCACACAAATCTTGCAATCGATTTTTAAGTAACTTCTCATTGAGCTACAAACGTGCAACTTTACACATGAGGTTAGAACACCGTGACAATGCAACAAAAGGAAAAAATCCGTTAGGTGGCGCACGGATCGAAATAATTAGATAAGAATTCGAAAATCTTCAAGCCAGCTTTTAAGTAACTTCTCGATGAGCCAGAGACTTGAAATTTCATTTTAATTTACAGGTCGATTACAGCCGATGGCACGATACAAAAAGATTCGCTAGGGGTCACACGGGAAGTTCTCATTGAGCTACAAACATTCAACCGACCTAATATAAAGGAAGTAAAAAATTACTTTCGCTTTGATCTCAATTTCCAAACCTAGTACTGCAAGAGCATAATTTCTTGAACTAAACCTAGCAGAACAATTGCACATAAAATGTGTCCATTTCAATTACTTATTTGTTTCTAATCATCGATATTTCAATTCTAATTGGAATAATGTCATCACAAAAGTTGATTAAATGAAATGTTGAAAGAGACACGCTCCACAAACAACCCGCGCTTAATGAAATATGCAGCTATTAAAAAAAATACAAGTTTTGCATACAGCAGCTACAAGCGTACGCAGGGCCGTAGAGGGGCCCGGGACTAAACAATTTACGGGCCCCCTATAAAAAATCCACTAATACATTTGATTAACTTGATTTAATAACGTCTCATTCATAATTATTACATCAAAAAGAATTGTTGCCAAATTAACTAAATGATTTTTTGGAATAAGAGCTGACAATAAAATTAACACAGAATATTTACTATTTATACTATTTTATTGTAACGTAGAAATAAAATTCTCTTTTAGCAGCCACATATTGTTTCAAATAATCTGTTCTAGTTATTTGGTAACATTGTAATATATTTCTGTTAAATTTAATGACGATTATATATTTTAATTATTCAATATAGAAAGTTCGGTTATCAAAGAGTGGCTTTACTTTCTTTTTTCGCTCCAAATTTTTATAATATGAAAATTTAACTGTCTTGGCAAAACAGATTCAACACAAAGCGTTGCAAGTCCTGAAACTCGCTCTTGAGATGAACACGATCTATGAAAGATTTTGATTCTTGGAAGGATGCAGAAGGAACTTTTTGCACTAGCAACAGTGACAGGTATAGTGCAATAGATACGTAAAGCAACACAAATGTTGGGGAAAATCGTATACAGATTTTGAATATATGTAGATGGCATTTAGCAAATCCAATGGTGACAGACCTTTATCAAAATTTGCTTCGTAAATGTGTTTCAAGTGAATTATTTCGCATTCAAAGCTTTGAGAAATGTCCGACTTGTATTTTTCGGCAAATTTTGCTGCGCTCGCCCGAACCGTAGTTTTATCCATGTCTTCAAATTGCCACAAAAAGGAAAACGTCTCGTTTAAATTTCTCATAGCTGCAAATCGTTCAGTAATGCCAGTGATTACCGAATCAACGATCACCAGGAATGTATTGTTAAAGTCAGACTCTGAATCATCCGTAATCATCTCATTTAAATTACCTACAGAACGTCTTTTGGGTTTTCTCTTTCGAATGTCCGGAAACTTTGGCGAGATTTTCAATTGAATAGCAACTGTTTTGCATTCGTTTAAAATTCTTTCCCATTGGTTCCTGATCAACTTCAAATCAGCTAGTAAGGCACCTAGATGTCGGACCTCAACATCTATGGTGACGTTTCTAGCTTTGAGGACCACGTTTCTTTCATTAGTGGTAGTCAATATTTTGAACCAAATTGAGGACAGCAAGATACATTCTAACTTGCTGATGTACCTGAGAATGCCGGTAACATAGCCGTATGCTAGCGCAGTCAAATTTGGCTTTTAGCTGAAAGACTATGAAGAGAGCTCGGTACATTTTTTTTGAGGATGTCCCATCGTTGTAGAGTGCTGCTGAAATTAGTAAAACATTTTTGTACAACTCCGAAGAAAGTAATTGCAGCGTCAACAGCACATAAATTGAGACTGTGGGTTGCCCAAAGCGAGTAATCAACATTCGAGTTTTTGTCGAGAATGTGACGTAGTGCTCCGTTGTAAGCTCCTTTTATATTGGCGCTGTTATCGTACCCTTGTGCACGACAATATTTTAATGGGATTTCATGTTTACATAGACTATGGCAAATTAGATCAGCGATTTTCTGACCAGTTTTCTGGTTACAATTCACGAAAGCCAAAAACCGTTCTTGGATTGTCAAATTTGTTGCTTTCGAATTGAAATGGAGTTAGCGAAAATGAACGTAGTCAACGTTACTAGCATCAGGCATAACATCAACGATAATAGCAAAATACTTGGCTTTCTTGCCACATAAATTTCTAAGCGGGGTGCCTCGTCACTGGTTTGCCAAACACTCCGACTTCACAGAACTATAATTCTTCCATTGAACTTAAAAAAGATGAGTTTTCATGAACCCTGTGGGTAATTAAGGATCTATGAAGTGATAAAATAAAATCAAAATCATACACAAATTTATTTAAAACTATAATATTTTTTATTGCATCGCTTCATAAAATTAATGAAAATAAAATAAACAAATTGTAAGCACTTCCTTTATATAAATGGACAAAAATCAGCGAAAAATGTCTCCTTATATAAAGACATATTCTTGCCAAACTTTGGTTTTTAAATTTTGACATAGAAATTGCAAAAATATTTATGAGAAGTAAAAATATAAAGGTGAAGCGCAGTTGATTGACTAATAATATATAATATCCTTTCCTACCAACTTTCCAATCCAAGTAATGTACGCTCCACTTTTATGTTTTTACTTCTCATAAATATTTTTGTAATTTCTATGTCAAAATTTAAAAACCAAAGTTTAGCAAGATATGTCTTTATATAAGGAGACATTTTTCACTGATTTTTGTCCATTTATATAAAGGTAGTGCTTAAAATTTCTTTATTTTATCTTCATTAAATTTATGAAGCGATGAAATAAAAAATATTATTTATTTAATAATTTGGGAAAAAATTAAACAACGTGACATCAGGACGGACAAGGCGACAGCTGTTTCGATTATACCTTGTAAATCTCTTCAAAGCCTTTTCTCCCGGGAGTGGGAGTCGAACTCGCACCCCTACGATAGTTGAAATGGTTGTAAACGCATTCAGCTACGTCATGCCTGTTGTGAAGTCTTTCCCAATTGCCTTCTTTTTGCATATTTTAATCTTTTACACATTGCATACTTCGTATGCAATTATGTGTTAAAGCTATGCTTGGTACGGCGGTTTTCAAAGAAACTTTGGTTTTGTTGCTGTTTTCGTTCTATTTATAGAACTACAACGAATTAACCAATTTTGTCTGTTTGTATGATTTTTAATAATCGGGGATTGCCCATATTGCTAAATGTATGAAAACATTTATTTGAAGCAATTTTTTTAATTCTATAATTTATTTAATAATTTGGGAAAAATTTAAACAACGTGACATCAGGACGGACAAGGCGACAGCTGTTTCGATTATACCTTGTAAATCTCTTCAAAGCCTTTTCTCCCGGGAGTGGGAGTCGAACTCGCACCCCTACGATAGTTGAAATGGTTGTAAACGCATTCAGCTACGTCATGCCTGTTGTGAAGTCTTTCCCAATTGCCTTCTTTTTGCATATTTTAATCTTTTACACATTGCATACTTCGTATGCAATTATGTGTTAAAGCTATGCTTGGTACGGCGGTTTTCAAAGAAACTTTGGTTTTGTTGCTGTTTTCGTTCTATTTATAGAACTACAACGAATTAACCAATTTTGTCTGTTTGTATGATTTTAATAATCGGGGATTGCCCATATTGCTTTTTGTTAAATGTATGAAAACATTTATTTGAAGCAATTTTTTTAATTTTATAATTTATTTAATAATTTGGGAAAAATTTAAACAACGTGACATCAGGACGGACAAGGCGACAGCTGTTTGATTATACCTTGTAAATCTCTTCAAAGCCTTTTCTCCCGGGAGTGGGAGTCGAACTCGCACCCCTACGATAGTTGAAATGGTTGTAAACGCATTCAGCTACGTCATGCCTGTTGTGTGTCTTTCCCAATTGCCTTCTTTTTGCATATTTTAATCTTTTACACATTGCATACTTCGTATGCAATTATGTGTTAAAGCTATGCTTGGTACGGCGGTTTTCAAAGAAACTTTGGTTTTGTTGCTGTTTTCGTTCTATTTATAGAATTTTGTCTGTTTGTATGATTTTTAATAATCGGGGATTGCCCATATTGCTTAATGTATGAAAACATTTATTTGAAGCAATTTTTTAATTTTATAATTTATTTAATAATTTGGGAAAAATTTAAACAACGTGACATCAGGACGGACAGGCGACAGCTGTTTCGATTATACCTTGTAAATCTCTTCAAAGCCTTTTCTCCCGGGAGTGGGAGTCGAACTCGCACCCCTACGATAGTTGAAATGGTTGTAAACGCATTCAGCTACGTCATGCCTGTTGTGAAGTCTTTCCCAATTGCCTTCTTTTTGCATATTTTAATCTTTTACACATTGCATACTTCGTATGCAATTATGTGTTAAAGCTATGCTTGGTACGGCGGTTTTCAAAGAAACTTTGTTTTGTTGCTGTTTTCGTTCTATTTATAGAACTACAACGAATTAACCAATTTTGTCTGTTTGTATGATTTTTAATAATCGGGGATTGCCCATATTGCTTTTAAATGTATGAAAACATTTATTTGAAGCAATAGCAATATGGGCAATCCCCGATTATTAAAAATCAAAAATATTATAGTTTTAAATAAATTTGTGTATGATTTTGATTTTATTTTATCACTTCATAGAACCTTAATTACCCACAGGGTTCAAGAAAACTCATCTTTGTTAAGTTCAATGGAAGAATTATAGTTCTGTGAAGTCGGAGTGTTTGGCAAAGCAGTGACGAGGCACCCCGCTTAGAAATTTATGATAATACATTATAATAGATAGATGTATAGATCTTTGCAGTTTCAGTTCAGTTCTGTTATTCGGAATAACTTCATACCTTGCAAGAACTGTGGAATTAATCCCGCACCAATTTAATGTACATTCATTTGTGCGCGTATAAATATCTCTTTGATTTAAACCTTCACCACGATATTAGTAGATATATCTACTACCTTAAAAAGAAATAGAAAGTAACTAAGTTTGCTCTTAATGATATCAAATTATTTATTTATTTTAACTGAGAATTTATATTCAAATTGAGTACCATATGAATACATTGGTGGGTCGACGAATGAACAAATTTACTATATATATATATTTTTTTATTCTTTATTGAAATTAACAAAATAGGTAAGTATCTGGTTAGGTGATTAGTCGCCTTTTGGCCTTTAATAGATAAAATGGTTAAAAATCATAAGCTTATAAATTTCGGCGAAATATACCAAGAAATTCAGTTTTTGGTATGATTCTCTTTTACATTTACTACGATTTTGAGTAGTACCAATTCCAACCTCGAAAGCTATTTACATGGTTCGGCACCTTTACGCACGCGCAGAAATAAGCTTGCAATCGACTAATAAAGCGACTTTGGCATGTGCTCTGTCTACAGTTAAATAATGCTCTTTGCCATTTATGTGCATTTGTATAACTATTTTAATTGTTATGGAATTTCATATCCCTGTAGGAAAAATTTTTAATAAATTTTCTTGTTTATGTGTGTATGGCAAAGGAAAGGTGTTTCCCATAGGTTTTTAAAGAAATTTTTGGAGTAGGGTTGTAAGCCAATCCTAATCATATTGGTTCCAATTTCACGAACTTTTTCTTTGCTTTCTTTTATCGTTCGAATCACGGAACTGTTGAATACATAAACTCAAATAAATAAATAACGACAAATTGTTCTTTATTTACAGCACTACTATCGTAAAAGAACTTTACAATCCAAATTATTCGCGTACTTCACTAACAACGTGTTGAAATCAAACTAAATGGCCATCACTTGGACTATGCCGCTTTTTGAGCACTCAGTTGCCTCGTTCGCCTTTTTCTCCCAGGGCCTATTTGCCACAACATATTTGTATTATTCTATATCGCAAAGTTTATGAAGCAAAGTTTATTCAGGCTGAGCTAAGCTCTGTCAGCAAAGCACCGCAAACTGAAAAAAAATAAATGAATTCTGGTTTTCTTATTTTTGTTTTTTGAATTTTTGCTATAATAAATTTTATGTTATCGAGCATCCTATCTACTGACATATAATGCAACTCTCATTTAAAATACGATAATGGTCTACATAATTTCATTATAATAGCCGTGTTTTTTTTACACGCGTATACGTTTCGTTTGCGCATGAAAAAACGCCTATCCTCGCTTAGATAATGCTTAGGAGACCCATCTAGCCGCTGTGTTTAAACAACTAGCTACAGCAACAGGGTGTACCGAAAAACAGAGACACAACCCTCTGTTGTATTTCTGTGTATAACATATAGCTGAATCAGTTGTAATAAATAGTGGACGCCAATAGAATATACAGAATTAGTGCAGAGGGTGAAATATACACACATATTTCAGTTACATCTGAGTATAATGCGTATAGAAATTTAGTAGTACTAATTTTATGCGTAGCAATTTTAGAAGTGTATTTAAAGTTTGTCGCTTAGCAGCCCATATAAAGATTAAGCGTAAACATATATAGATGAGAAAAAAACACAGCTAATGAGTCAGAAATCATTAAATATAATATTCCTACCGGTATCGGGTTTCAAGTCTCTATGGTAGTACACTTTTATTTTTGCTTTTATTCGCACATCATGTGTGGCATGTGCTTTACGCCCTTGGTGTACAAATAAAAAAAAATTAACTTGGTTTATTCAGAATTCTTGTGTCTGCCTGGTCGCCGTAGTGCACAGTGTCGCGAAGCGGCCAAAAGTCAAAAAAGTTCATCGATAGCTATTTTTATAAAACTTTGACAAACGATGGGGAATACATCCATTAAATCATTTCGAACAGAATTTTTAATAATAGACTTGCGCGCTTTTATCGGGAATTTCTTAAACCTGGAATTTTGTTAATTGACAATTTTGCCCACGGTTTTTTATGAAAAAGGTCACTGAAACAAACTTAAATTCAGAGCTTGTTAGCAAATATCTCAAATGAGTTTTTTATAATATTTGGAAGTTTTCCATACATGACAACTATACTTTTTTCTCTATTCATCGATCAGGTGATGAGTACCGTTACTTTTTATAAGTGGGAAAAATTAAGTGAATTTTTAATCGAAGTTAAAAGTTTAGAAGGGAATAAAAAAAACTCATCTTAACTCCACCACAATTTTTGGATATATTGTCACAAGTAATGTTAGCTCAAAACAAGTAAGGAAGGCTAAGTTCGGGTGTAACCGAACATTACATACTCAGTTGAGAGCTGTGAAGACAAAGTAAGGGAAAATCACCATGTTGTAAAAAGAACCTAGGGTAAACCTTGAATGTATCAAATGGAAGGTATTAAAGAGTATTTTAAGAGGAAGTGGGCCATAGTTCTATAGATGGACGCCATTTAGGGATATCGCCATAAAGCTGGACCAGGCCTGACTCTAGAATTTGTTTGTACGATATGGGTATCAAATGAAAGGTGTTAATGAGCATTTTAAAAGGGCGTGGACCTTAGTTCTATAGGTGGACGCCTTTTCGAGATATCGCCATAAAGGTGGAACAGGGGTGACTCTAGAATTTGTTTGTAATATATGGGTATAAAATGAAAGGTATTAATGAGTATTTTAAAAGGGCGTGGGCCTTAGTTCTATAGGTGGATGCCTTTTCAAGATATCGCCATAAAGGTGGACCAGGGGTGACTCTAGAATTTGTTTGTACAATATGGGTATCAAATGAAAGGTATTAATGAGTATTTTAAAAGGGCGTGGGCCTAAATTCTATAGATGGACGCCCTTTTCGAGATATCGCCATAAAGATGGACCAGGGGTGACTCTAGAATTTGTTTGTACAATATGGGTATCAAAGAAAGGTGTTAATGAGCATTTTAAAAGGGCGTGGACCTTAGTTCTATAGGTGGACGCCTTTCGAGATATCGCCATAAAGGTGGACCAGGGGTGACTCTAGAATTTGTTTGTAATATATGGGTATAAAATGAAAGGTCTTAATGAGTATTTTAAAAGGGCGTGGGCCTTAGTTCTATAGGTGGATGCCTTTTCAAGATATCGCCATAAAGGTGGAACAGGGGTGACTCTAGAATTTGTTTGTACAATACGGGTATCAAAAGAAAGGTGTTAATGAGTATTTTAAAAGGGAGTGATGCTTAGTTCCACAGGTGGACGCCGTTTCGATATATCGCCATAAAGATGGACCAGGTGTGACCCTAGAATTTGTTTGCACGATATGGGTATCAAATTAAAGGTATTAATGAGGGTTTTAAAAGGGAGTGTCCCTTAGTTGTATATGTGAAGGCGTTTTCGAGATATCGACCAAAATGTGGACCAGGGTGATCCAGAACATCATCTGTCGGGTACCGCTAATTTATTTATATATGTTATACCATGAACAGTATTCCTTCCAAGATTCCAAGGGCTTTTGATTTCGCCCTGCAAAACTTTTTCATTTTCTTCTACTTAATATGGTAGGTGTCACACCCATTTTACCAAGTTTTTTTCTAAAGTTATATTTTGCGTCAATAGACCAATACAATTACCATGTTTCATCCCCTTTTTCGTATTTGGTATATAATTATGGCATTTTTTTCATTTTTCGTAATTTTCGATATCGAAAAAGTGGGTGTGGTCATAGTCGGATTTCGGCCATTTTTTACACCAATACAAAGTGAGTTCTGATAAGCACGTGAACTGAGTTTAGTGAAGATATATCGATTTTTGCTCAAGTTATCGTGTTACCGGCCGAGCGGAAGGACAGACGGTCGACTGTGTATAAAAACTGGGCGTGGCTTCAACCGATTTCGCTCTTTTTCACAGAAAACAGTTATTGTCCTAGAATCTAAGCCTCCACCAAATTTCACAAGGATTGGTAAATTTTTGTTCGACTTATGGCATTAAATGTATCCTAGACAAATTAAATGAAAAAGGGCGGAGCCACGCCCATTTTGAAATTTTCTTTTATGTTTGTATTTTGTTGCAACATATCATTACTGGAATTGAATGTTGACATAATTTACTTATATACTGTAAAGATATTAACTTTTCTTTTAAATTTGAATTTAAAAAAATTGTTTTTGAAAAGTGGTCGTGGTCGTTCTCCGATTTTGCTAATTTTTATTAAGCAGACATATAGTAATAAGAGTAACGTTTCTGCCAAATTTCATCATGATATCTTTAACGACTGCCAAATTACAGCTTGCAAAACTTCTAAATTACCTTCTTTTAAAAGTGGGCGGTGCCACGCCCATTGTCCAAAATTTTACTAGTTTTCTATTCTGCGTCATAAGTTCAACTCACCTACCATGTTTCATCGCTTAATCCGTATTTGGTAATGAATTATCGCACTTTTTCGATTTTTCGAAATTTTCGATATCGAAATGCGGGCGTGGTTATTGTCCGATATCGTTCATTTTAAACAGCGATTTGATATGAGTACCCAGGAACCTACATACCAAATTTCATCAAGATACCTCAAAATTTATCCAGTTATCGTGTTAACGGACAGACGGACGGACGGACGGACATGGCTCAATCGAATTTTTTTTCGATACTGATGATTTTGATATATGGAAGTCTATATCTATCTGAGTATAATTAAGACTAGTGAGAATGTGCGCTATGTTGCGATATTTACACTTTTTATACTCAGTTGAGCAGAGCTCACAGAGTATATTAAGTTTGATTGGATAACGGTTGGTTGTACATATATAAAGGAATCGAGATAGATATAGACTTCCATATATCAAAATAATCAGGATCCAGAAAAAATTTTATTGAGCCATGTCCGTCCGTCCGTCCGTCCGTCCGTTAACACGATAACTTGAGTAAATTTTGAGGTATCTTGATGAAATTTGGTATGTAGGTTCCTGAGCACTCATCTCAGATCGCTATTTAAAATGAACGATATCGGACTATAACCACGCCCACTTTTTCGATATCGAAAATTTCGAAAAACCGAAAAAATGCGATAATTCATTGCCAAAGGCGGTTAAAGCGATGAAACTTGGTAGATGGGTTGACGTTATGACGCAGAATAGAAAATTAGTAAGAATTTGGACAATGGGCGTGGCACCGTCCACTTTTACAAGAAGGTAATTTAAAAGTTTTGCAAGCTGTAATTTGGCAGTCGTTGAAGACATCATGATGAAATTTGGCAGGAACCTTACTACTATTACTATATATGTGCTAAATAAAAATTAGCAAAATTGGATGAAGAACACGCCCACTTTTTAAAAAAAAATTTTTTTAAATTCAAATTTTAACAAAAAATTTAATATCTTTACTGTATATAAGTAAATTAAGTCAAAATTCAACTCCAGTAATGATATGATGCAACAAAATACAAAAATAAAGGAAAATTTCAAAATGGGCGTGGCTCCGCCCATTTTCATTTAGTGTATCTAGAATACTTTTAATGCCATAAGTCGAACAAAAATCTACCACTCCTTTTGAAATTTGGTAGGAGCATAGATTCTATGACGTTAACTATTCTGTGTAAAAATGGGCGAAATCGGTGGAAGCCACGCCCAGTTTTTATACACAGTCCACCGTCTGTCCTTCCGCTCGGCCGTTAACACAATAACTTGAGCAAAAACCGATATATCTTTACTAAACTTAGCCCACGTACTTATCTGAACTCACTTTATCTTGGTATAAAAAATGGCCGAAATCCGACCATAACCACGCCCACTTTATCGATATCGAAAATTACGAAAAATTAAAAAAATGCCATAATTCTATACCAAATACGAAAAAAGGGATGAAACATGGTAACTGGATTGGTTTATTGACGCAAAATATAACTTTGGAAAAAACTTTGTAAAATGGGTGTGACACCTACCATATTAAGTAGAAGAAAATGAAAAAGTTCTACAAGGCGAAATCAACAGCCCTTGGAATCTTGGCAGGAATACTGTTAGTGTTATTGAATATATAAATAAATTAGCAGTACCCGACAGATGATTTTATGGATCACCTGATCCACATTTGGTCGATATCGCGAGAACGCCTTCACATATACATCTAAGGGCCACACGCTTTTAAAACCCTCATCATACCTTTAATTTGATATCCATATCGTACAAACACATTCTAGAGTCAACCCTGGTCCACCCTAATGGCGATATCTCGAAAAGGCGTGCACCTATAGACCTAATGCCCACTCCCACTTAAAATGCTCAGTAACACCTTTCGTTTGATACCCATATCGTAAAAACATTCTAGAGTCACCCCTGGCCCACCCTAATGACGATATCTCGAAAAGGCGTTCACCTATAGACCTAATGTCCACTCCCTCTTAAAATGCTCAGTAACACCTTTCCTTTGATACCCATATCGTACAAACATTCTAGAGTCACCCCTGGCCCACCCTAATGGCGATATCTCGAAAAGGCGTCCACCTATAGACCTAATGCCCACTCCCTCTTAAAATGCTCAGTAACACCTTTCGTTTGATACCCATATCGTACAAACATTCTAGAGTCACCCCTGGCCCACCCTAATGGCGATATCTCGAAAAGGCGTCCACCTATAGACCTAATGCCCACTCTCTCTTAAAATGCTCAGTAACACCTTTCGTTTGATACCCATATCGTACAAACATTCTAGACTCACCCTTGGTCAACCTTTATGGCGATATCTCGAAAAGGCGTCCACCTATAGAACTGAGGATTACTCCCTTTTAAAATACTCATTACCACCTTTCATTTGATACCCATATCGTACAAACACATTCTAGAGTCACCCTGGCCCACCCTAATGGCGATATCTCGAAAAGGCGCACACCTATAGACCTAATGCCCACTTTCAATAAAATGCTCAGTAACACCTTTCGTTTGATACCCATATCGTACAAACATTCTAGAGTCACCCCTGGCCCACCCTAATGGCGATATCTCGAAAAGGCGTCCACCTATAGACCTAGTGCCCACTCCCTCTTAAAATGCTCAGTAACACCTTTCGTTTGATACCCATATCGTACAAAACATTCTAGAGTCACCCTTGGTCCACCTTTATGGCGATATCTCGAAAAGGCGTCCACCTATAGAACTAAGGATTGCTCCCTTTTAAAATACTCATTACCACCTTTCATTTGATACCCATATCGTACAAACACATTCCAGAGTCACCCCTGGCCCACCCTAATGGCGATATCTCGAAAAGGCGTCCACCTATGGACCTAATGCCCACTCCCTCTTAAAATGCTCAGTAACACCTTTCGTTTGATACCCATATCGTACAAACACATTCTAGAGTCACCCCTGGCCCACCCTAATGGCGACATTTCGAAAAGGCGTCCACCTATAGACCTAATGCCCACTCCCTCTTAAAACGCTCAGTAACACCTTTCATTTGATTCCCATATCGTACAACTAGAGACACCCCTGGTCCACCTTTATGGCGATATCTCGAAACGGCGTCCACCTAGGGAACTAAGGATCACTCCTTTTCAAAATACTCATTAACAGCTTTCATTTGATACCATATCGTACAAACATATTCTAGAGTCACCCTGGTCCACCTTTATGGGGATTTCTCGAAAAGGCGTTCACCTATAGAACTAAAGCCCATTCCCTTTTAAAATACTTATTATCACCTTTCATTTGATACCCATATCGTACAAACACATTCTAGAGTCAGCCCTGGTCCACCTTTATGGCGATATCCCTAAATGGCGTCCATCCATAGAACTATGGCCTACTCTCTCTTAAAATACTCTTTAATACCTTCCATTTGATACACATGTCATACAACCACATTCCAGGGTTACCCTAGGTTCATTTTCCTACATGGTGATTTTCCTTATTTTGTCTCCATAGCTCTCAACTGAGTATGTAATGTTCGGTTACACCGAACTTAGCCTTCCTTACTTGTTTACTTTATAGTGATACCTGCTATTACGGTTGGCGATGTTTGTGACGTGTGGTTTTTCTTTGGCAAATTAATGACGTTTACAGATTCTGTTACACATATTACAAATTTCATAAATTTTTAAGCAGACCAGAAATTGAATTTTTCCAATTTAAAGTAAAATGCATTGTTATTTTCAGCCATGCTTAACCAACGAACCGATACCATTTCGTTACGATAATTAACGTTAATAAACGAAACAAAGTCATTTCGTTTCGTTTATTAACGTTAAGAACGTCAAATTAACGAGATTATTTTGTATCATTTTCTGCCATATCAAAACGAAATCAAATCGTTTATGTTGATCATTAATTTCAAACTATGCTGGCAAAGCTGATTGATGGCGGAGTTATTAAAGGTGGAAGCATTAGCCAAGCTGATTGCAACTTTTCTCATGAATTTTAACAGTACGAATATTTCTCAGAATATTTTTGACATTACCACCAACGAATTACACAAACAAATTACATGGAGTTTATGTGTATGTCCGCTCGCTGTTACCACCTACCGGCTTCACCATGTTATAGCATTGCCAGCACAATGCAAACATAAAGTATCACCGTTTTTGTTAACGTTTTTAACGTTAACGAAGGCTTTTCGTTTCGGTTAAAAACGAAATACACTTTATCTTGATACTTGCTTTATCGATAATATTTCGAAGCGTTTCAACGGAAACGGTGGAAATTTTTTGATAAACGATTAGCTTAACGTTAAGGTGCATCCCTGGTTATTTTAAGTTACAGGAAGATAATCTGCAAAAAGAAGCCATAACACCAGATATAAAAGAATATATTTTTGTGGGCGTGTTTAAAGCTCGATCTCTACGAAATTTTAATTGTTGACTTTTCAGGTTAGCACAAATGTATGTACCAAGTTTCATTATAATCGCTGCAGTTTTAGTTTTACGACCCACTAGTGTAGGGGGCGTGGTAGTCGTCAATTTTGATTATATTAAAATTTTTTGTATCTACAGTAAGTGTATGCTCCATGATGAACTACAGAGAAATTGCAGCACGGCAAGTAGTTTTGGCCGCGCTTATATGGGATCGCGACACTGTGCGGCGCCCCTTTGTTGTTGTCAGTGTGTATTGATTTCATTTTTATTGAATAAAACAGCGGTCTTTGTCTGATTCACTTATAAACGTAAATATTGCATTTTGTGAGTTCGTTGCTTAAGTCTTTTGTATATTTTAGACAATTTTTGTTGTTTTCACAATAATTTATTTCTGTCTTTTAGTTTCACTTTATATATATATTTTTGGGAGTGAAGAAGGCTGGTGTGAATGGTTTGAGTAAATGGTTTTGATGAGCGGATTAGCTGATGATACATCACTTATATTTTTTATATTTATTCAATCTTAAAAGGCGTGCGGAGAAATAAATGCTCATTTAACAAATTTATAGATATTGAGTAATATTTGGTTATTTTTTTTTGTTTTCGGTCTGCTTGGGCTAAATATTAGAAATTAAAACAGGCTTATATTGAATTAATTATTGATAAACAAGTTTAACATTGTTTTAAATAATGAAAACAAAAAGTGTGGCTCTTAAATATGCGCCTTAGAAGTAAGACAAACCATTTGGTCATAAAACCGATTTTGCACCCTCATTGCATTTGATATCACTGAATTTTTTCATTATAATATTTTCACCTCTTAAAGGAACTGCGGCAATTGTGGTATGGACGTGTGATGTGATATAATCGTCTTACTTCAGTTCTTTAAGTACAAAATGTTTGTTATCAGCTAAGAGTAGGACGAATTAAACAAATAAGCTTTGCCGGCGAGATGTAAAATAAAATGAATTACTTACTTAATTGGCGCCGTTCCAGTGGCTTCTTCGCTGATTTAACTGGCGTTAATTGCTCACACCAAGGAAATTTAAGTCGTTTTCCACCTGGTCCTTGCAGCGAAGTGAGGGCCGCCCTCTTCCTCAGCCTTTATAGATGGGTTCCCATAAAAATACTTTCTGGATTATGTCGATGTCTGCGTAAAGTTGTAACGCTCATCATAAACTCGCCGTCGCCAATGCGTAGATGTTCGTAAATCTTTCGAAGAACTCACAGAGCCGCTTCATCTGATGTTGTCATAGTCCATCCTTCTGCACCATATAGCATGTCGGGTAGGATAAAAAATAAAAAATAGGGTAGGATAACTGACTTTTAAAACATGATTTTCGTTTGCGAGAGAGGGCCTAACTTTTTAACTACCTATCCAGTCCAACGTAGCTATTATTAGCTAATGTTGTTGCTAATTTTTAATGCCTGTTCCCAAATAAACGAACTCTTTTACTATTTCGAATTTATGGCTTCCAACACTGGCGTGGTTGCCAAGGCGTAAATAAGCTGACTCTTTGCTTGATGACAGCAGGTACTTCGTTTTGTCCCGTCCCAACCCATCTTGTCCGGATGGGAGTAAGCAGAACTTACAGCGCATGCGTTCAGGCCGATGATATCAGTGTCATCAGCATACGGCAGTAATTGCAAGCTTCAATATACATCAATTGATCTTACGACCACTTCAAACAGAGTCAACTGATGTTATGGCCAAAGTTTAGAGAAAAGTCGCGCGCTCTTTTATTCCGAATCTTCGCCTCCGGCGCTTCGTTTTCTTACTTACTTAATTGGCGCTTAACCGTCTAAACCGTTATGGCCGTCCAACAAGGCGCACCAGTCGCTCCTTCACTCCGCCAACCGGCGCCAATTGGTCACACCAACGGAGTTTAAATCGTTTTCCAGCTGGTCTTTCCAACGGAGTGGGGGCCGCCCTCTACCTCTGCTTCCATAGGCGGGTTCCGATAGAAACACTTTCTTGGCCGGAGCATCATCTTTCATTTGCATAACATGGCCTAGCCCGAGCAGCCGCTGCGCTTTAATTCGCTGTACTATGTGGATGTCTGTGTATAGCTCGTACAGCTCATCACTAAATCTTCTTCGGTACTCGCCATCGCCAACGCGTAAAGGTTCATAAATCTTTCGAAGAACTTTTCTCTCGAACACTCCCAAATTGTGGAAAACTCGAATGTATTACTAATCTATCGTGAGTTTCGTTAAAATAATAATAACTCAATAATGCAAAAATCGATTAAAAGCTGGGCTGGAGAGGATTCTATTGAAATAAGAACATATTCAACCAATCGTCTAACCAATCCTGCGAAAGTTTTTCGATTTCATGCTGATTTTTAATTCCTGTATACGGCTATGGTTTTTTCCGAAACGGTCATAAGATCAAACAAAAATTTCCTAAATGGCCCCAAGGTTCAAAGTAAGAAAGGCCATAATGTCAATGTCTATTCGAAGTGGTCAGAACGTTTATTGGTCTATTGGCTGCTAATCTTGCGTCACCCTACCCAAAACATATGTTTGTATACTTAATCCACCTTTTTTTAAATTTTTTAAATTATGTTACTCTGCGAATTCCGAGAACGAATAATGTGATCTGCCCTGTTATGGTAGTTCTTCGAACACTAAACGTTTGCTGACAACAAACAATACTTTTATCGAAATAAAACCTTAAAATCGTATCGGATATTTTGGATAACTTTTGTATAAATACTAAAAGTAAATAAGCATAACTTCTTGTGGTAGTATGGTATGCACGAAGTCGGCTAATTTGATACACCTTTTTATATAAGTATTTTATTT
Organism: Eurosta solidaginis; assembly: GCA_029619165.1. Taxonomy (NCBI): domain Eukaryota; kingdom Metazoa; phylum Arthropoda; class Insecta; order Diptera; family Tephritidae; genus Eurosta; species Eurosta solidaginis. Next base: position 39,485 of record JARSSU010035086.1, read on the forward strand.
ATTCCTTAAGATCTCGTTTAGTTTTAAAAAATATCAGAATATATATATCAGAAATCTTATATATTTAAGCTTACCTTACCTTTTATTTAAACTTCAAAGGAAAAGAAGTCAATATAAATTGTATACCCATAATTTGGGTATAACATATTTTCCTCAATTTTGCGAAAATTTGCTTCAGATATCAAGTAATCAAAAGCTATACCACAATCGCCGCAGTTCCTCTATAAACCTCTATTCTTATATTATTCACTTTAAACAATGCAAGCTGTAGATTAGGTCACTCATTCAATATGTCTGAGCTACATATGCTTCACTCTCCGAAATATGTTCAATTTCTTGCTCACATCCTTTTTCATCCTTTTTTTTTCAGCAAAGTCGATTATTAACGGGTTTTCGGTGTCAATGACTAACTTATCCACATTATTTAGTTTTCAACTTGGATATCGAATATTTAATAAATTAGTTAATATATTTACAGTATTTTGCTAAATTCTATATTGTTGGTGAAAGTTATATTTACTTCTGTTAACTTCATGTTTGTTCTAAAATCCCCAAAATTAAAATACGATTAATCTTTTCATTGTTGTATGTTTTAAATTGTATTTTGTATGCTGTAAATTTTAAACAATAATAAATGATGAAGAGAAAGTTTAATTCTTTGCGATTGTTATAGTTCTTCCAAAGAGATGCCTTATATATTTCCCATTCTCGTGTCTATGTATTCTCTGGAATCTTCTTTGAAAGAAAAAAATACATTTATTTAAGAAATATTTTTCCTTAATTAAAGCCGAAAAGTAGTACGTAATCAGTTGAGGGAATTCCCCGATAATATTGAAAAGAGGATCAAATTCCATTGCAGAACCTCTTACACTTCTCTTTCAATAGTGACCAAATGTTAAATAAAGTTCTTAAAAACCCAAATGTTAATTTTTCGATTACATGCGCAGTACTGTTGTTGATTGTGATCATTAGATTTTCCCTAGGGGGTCTACTTTTATTAATTTAGCTTTAGACACAATTACATTCACAGCTCAATGTCATTTATACTGACCAAAATGCATTTTCTAAGGCTGAATACTAGAGCGCGGCATAAGGGGAACGACTTTCTCCTATAACGTCTAAATTTTGTATTTGCTTTCAATAAATTGTATATTGAAGCAGATACATTGATCGACTTGTTATTTACAGATAGTAGCTCTATATCATGTTTAAAATTAGAAGAGTTTCAGATTTCAGATCATGAAACGATTAAATTCAAAATCAAATTACATAAGTTATTTCAGATGAGAACGAAGAGAACAATAATTTCCTGGGAAAAATTATACAAGCGACAGCCTTGTTGATGAATTACGCCAGCTTAACTACACTGACTTTGAAAATCTGAGCATCGAAAATAAGGCAACATTCCTATATAATACGCTATCAAGCGCAGTGACCACCCTGACATACTCTAAAGAAGTTAGTGTCAAACTTATGAACAAGTGGTATGATTTTGAGCTGGCTAACTTAAATAAACGTAAGCTAAATCTTTACAAGATCAGCCTATCCACTGGAGAATGGAGTGAATATTATAGTGCGAAACGCCAATATAAACGGCTAATTAAGATAAAAAAAAAGCCAAGTACATGGAAAACAAAATCAACCATAGTGCTGGTGATAGTAAGGTCATGTGGAAAAACTTGAAAAATTCCATAAGCATGGCTAAAGAAAATAATGGTATTAAAAAAATTAAAATAAACGACCAACTCTACACAGAGGAAAATGAAATAGCGCAGTCTTTGAATGACTATTTCATTGATAGTATATTGGAAATTAGCATGAATATTCCTACTTCTTTTAGTAATGAAGGTACTATAGATGAGCAAAATGGCCCTAATGTTTTTAAGTTTCAGAAAGTATCCACTTCAGAGATAGTTGATATAGTAAATAAGTTTAAAAATAAAATTGGAGGGAAGAAACTTGTGTCGGAAGGAGTCGTTAAATACTCCATAACGTATACAGGTTTCTTCTATTCTCAACTTGTTAATGAGAGCTTAGATAAAGGTCTCGTTCCTAGTTTATGGAAATCTTCTATAGTTGTGCCATTAGAAAGAGTTAAAAATACCATCAAAGCTGAGGAGATAAGACCTATTAACACGTTACAATGTGATGAAAAAATTTTGGAAACAGTGGTAAAAAATCAGCTGGTAAAATATTTAGAAGATAATGTAATTATTATACCTCAACAATCTGGTTTTCGAAAGAAACATTCATGTGAAAGTGCTTTGAATTTGGTTGTAGCTAACTGGAAAGAAGACTTAAGCAGGAAAAAACACATATTAGCTGTGTTTTTGGATTTAAAGCGTGCATTCGAGACGATCGACCAAAACTTAATGCTGAAAAAGCTTTCTTGCATTGGCGTTTCTGGTATAGAACTAAAATGGTTTCAAGACTTCCTAATTAACAGATACCAAAGAACAGTGATTGGAACGTCCGTATCGGATAAAAGGGAGGTACCTGTTGGTCTACCTCAAGGGTCTGTGCTGGCACCCATACTGTTCAATATATATATTAATGATATAACTAGCTCCATTAAGCACTGTGAAATAAAATTGTTTGCTGATGATACATTGCTGATGATAAGTGGGAACAATATTACTGAAATATATGCTAAGCTGCAAGAAGATCTTAACAGCGTATATGGTTGGTTATGCGTAAACAGACTAAAAGTGAATGTCAATAAAACGAAATTTATGGTTATATCTAGACGCAATTTTCAAAACAGTGAGCTACAAAACTTAAATATAAATAACGAACTAATTGAAAAAGTCAGCACCTTAAAATACTTGGGAATAAAAATAGATGATAAGCTGAATTTCAACGAGCACGTGGATTATACGGTAGGAAAAATAGCGAAAAAGTTATATTTTACACAACGAACCTGCAAATATTTAAATAGAAGGTATAAAACCATCGTCTACAGATCTATAATCGAACCTCATTTTATTTATTGCCCAACTATATTTTTCATCTTGCGAGATAGTCAGATATACAAGCTACAAAAGCAACAGAACCGCGCTATGAGATTCATTCTCAAAAAACTGTATGATACACCTATCAGAGACATGCTATGCTCTCTTAATTGGCTTAGCATTAGACAGCAACTTTTTTATTATACCATAAAATTTATTAAAAACATAATAGAAGGAACTTTGCCTGCGTATTTGAGGACGAATATAAAATATGTAAAAGATATACACTCTGTAAATACTCGTAATAAAAATGATTTTAATCTGCCGGCTTATAAAACTGAAGCAGACAAATGTAATCTGTATTATAAAGGTCTTAAATCCTATAATGAACTACCGAATGATATTAAATCATGTCATTCCAATAAATTTAAACAAAAATTGTACAATTATTGCAGAACACTACCAATTTAGTGCTGGACAGGCGGACTTCCATAGCATCGATAGAAGTGCAGCGAAACTATACTCTATATTGCTATGTAGCGCCAAGACTTCCAAGCTCTTGTACGCATACAAAAAAGGTTGCCGAAGCACATACTGAAGCGCATCACTCGATTAACTCAGTGCATCGCCGTGCAGATGTTGCCTTCGCGCTTTACTAACATGCGTAAAATGCCTACATACTACACAAGCACAACGCTTTGTTCGCATGATCTGGAAGTCTCCCATCCATAGTACTCCAAGGTAGGACATAGATGTAACTATTCTAGATTGCATAGTCCAGAAGACAATTATAAACATGTAAAACAGATTTAAGTTAGGCTTAGGAAAGCCGTAATAAATAAATACATTATACATTATACATTAAATGTACTCAACCAGGAAAAATTTCGCATGCAGACGTATCAGCCTGTCAGGCCTACTTCAGTTTATTATCCACGTTTTAAATTGAGACTAAAAAAACACCCAAACATTATACGCAGGGTGGATGAATATTAGACTGGGTTGGTCACCATACAAAAAAAAAGTTGCTAATATCCGCCCCTAAATTTAAAGATTATGTTGAAGGGCTGAATTCTGTATGATTTTAATAATCGGGGATTGCCCATATTGCTTTTCTAAATGTATGAAAACATTTATTTGAAGCAATTTTTTTTAATTTTATAATTTATTTAATAATTTGGGAAAAATTTAAACAACGTGACATCAGGACGGACAAGGCGACAGCTGTTTCGATTATACCTTGTAAATCTCTTCAAAGCCTTTTCTCCCGGGAGTGGGAGTCGAACTCGCACTCCTACGATAGTTGAAATGGTTGTAAACGCATTCAGCTACGTCATGCCTGTTGTAAAGTTCTTCCCAATTGCCTTCTTTTTTGCATATTTTAATCTTTTACACATTGCATACTTCGTATGCAATTATGTGTTAAAGCTATGCTTGGTACGGCGGTTTTCAAAGAAACTTTGGTTTTTGTTGCTGTTTTCGTTCTATTTATAGAACTACAACGAATTAACCAATTTTGTCTGTTTGTATGATTTTAATAATCGGGGATTGCCCATATTGCTTTTCTAAATGTATGAAAACATTTATTTGAAGCAATTTTTTTTAATTTTATAATTTATTTAATAATTTGGGAAAAATTTATATGGGCTGAATTCTTTTTTTGAGGAATTTGGTATAATAGGAGTTAAAGTACGACTTTTCACCTCGTATAACAGCTGTTATACTAAATTTTTCAATAAAAGAAATCACCCCTTCAAATAAGGGAAAAGAGCGGACCACGCCCACGTTTTTACTTTTTCAATTTGCTGAACGCATTAACAAAAAAAAATAAAATTTTGAAATGTAAAATTTCGAAATTTGTAAGCCAATATATATTCTTTGGAGGCTAACTTCGAAAAAATGGAGATAGTACTTTGTTTACTTAAGCCTCAATCTCTTCAAGAAAGTGGGTTTTTTTCAATACGCAGAAACAAGTTGATTTTGTCACTTATTTACTTTGACTTCCACTATTCATGATATTTGGCATATCTTTATTAACCTTTCAATGAAAACCCTAATAATAAATTTTCCTCCAAAAATATCATGAGTTTCAGGCAGGCGCGTAGCCAGAAAAAATTTTTGGGGGTGGAGGGGGTTTTGACCAAAGTGTCAGTAAATAATAATTACCTGTAAATATACACATATTTATATTTTTATTTATTTGAAATTTTTCTTTCTTTATACAAAACAGTATTTATTTTTCTTGTTTGTTTTGCCATTTTTTTTAAGAATTTCTTCATAAGTTACTTCTATAGTAGAGTGGATGTTGAGTAGAGCCAGCCCATTCATCCTCTCCTTGCCCATTGTATTTCTTAGATAAGCTTTAACCTTCGAAGGGAAGACAAAGAGCGTTCGCTAGGAGCAACGGAGACTGGAAGCGTCGCAGCAATTTTAATACAAAAACATATTCTTGATCATATTTTCATTTGATTTACTTTATGAGAGATTTCTTTCATTGCATTTTTATTGAGAGGTGCGTAAAGCCTCGTCAAAATCGCACATGTTTTTTTAATTGATTTCTAGAATTTCAACAACAAAGCAAAAATGTATAGGTAATGTCGATACAAAATTACACTTTTCGAGACTCCTCTTCGTTTGCAAGAAAACATTATTTTTTTAATGGAACATTAAAAAAAAGTCAATCACTCGCCTGTATATTCTTTTTGTAGACAAAACATTTGCCTACTCTAAAAAAAAATTTTATAGATTTATTGCAAAAAGTTAGTTATTAACTCTTCATTAAAATATTCCTTATTTTATTTTTTTTTATGCACTGTGTCTTGCAAACGAAGCGGAATCTCGAAAAATTGCTTAAGTGTATTTTTGTATCGACATTTCCTACATATATTTGCAGTCTTTGTTGAAATCCCAGAGATCAATGAAAATTACATTGGCGGTTTTGACGTGGCTTTAATCAGGTGAAAAATACGAAATGAGATGACTGAGCATGAAAATAATGCAAAATTCGAAATTTTAAAAGGAGCGACTACCAATAAATTCCCTCAGTGTGAAAAATTATTTAATTTTATTCTTTCGCATTTTCATTATTGCTGTTAATGATATTTTCTTAACAGGGGTTTTAAAAGTGAATAGAGAAATTATTCAAGTACAGACGTATATTTTTTAATATTATTTGAACACCCAAACCCCCGCCCCCTGAATACGCGCCTGGTTTCAGGTCTAAGTATAATAAGAATCAGGTAAAATAACAGTTGCAATAAATATGAAAGTGCTTCAACTTCTTTGTTCATTGCTTTAGTAATATGGTTTAAAAGCACCATTTTCTGGAATTTTTAGTACTTTCTGTGGTAAGGAAAAAAGGTACCTTGTGTGTGGGTGGGGGTACAACTTTGTTAGCTGACCTAATCATGTGAAAACGACTTCATAGCTTAAAAGGACATTAAACAGAAATTTGAAGCTTCTCAAGGCCAAAATAATGACATACCAATTTTAAAAATCGGACGTCAAATAACCAAGTTACAACGAAAAAACCTTTTCGGCTGTATTTCGAAGGATCAAGAAAAAATAAAAAAAAATTTTTCCAAAACCCTCTCAACATAACCTTCAAATTTAAGGGCAGCCACTAGCAACTTTTTTTTCGACCCAGTCTAATGAATATGGTAATAACATTCGTTTATTTTTCTACATTATTTCCCAAAAATTCTATAAATTTAGCCAAGTCCTTATTTAAACTTAGATTTCTTTTTTAAAGATCTTGATCTTAAAATCAAAGAATGATCCAACGCGCCATTAAATCGAGATTAATTGGTGAAAAGAAGTATTTTCATCACAAAAAGTGTCAAACAATTCACCTGATCTATTTGGAAATTTTCAAGATTACCACTTCAAATATCGACTCGTTTCTCCTTTTACTCGTCAGTTTACGTTCTCGGCACCCAACTGGCGGAAATATTTTTCATATGCAATTTATTCCCAAGGTTTATTTTTGAATACTACCGTATGAGATCAATGTTAGTTTCTCGCGCAGTAATTTACGGTGTTTGTTTCTGTATTTGTCTTTTCCTACTTGTCCCAGTGTGCATCTGTGGTATATGGAAAAAAATAGTCCCCCAATATTTCCACAAAGTCGCTGCGTATGCCTTGGTAGTGACTTTTTCATGGAGAGGTATTTAAAGAAGGTTAGGTTAGGTTGGGTTAAAGTGGCCGCCACCGCTGCCCACGCGGAGACTCACGAAGGCCATTGTGGCCCGTTGTGATATCACGAAGGAGCCCTTGTTTTCCACCCAGACGATATATCTTGTCTTCCCAAAAGTGCGAGTCTCATCTGTTCTTTGCTATAACTGACGATAATGTGAAACACCATGGAAGTCAACCGATAATTTTTCCCACGCAGTATGGCCTCATCCTTCCTTTGCATCCAAATAAGATGATATTATAATTGACAGGATGAGCTATATTTACTAAATAACAAGAGTCATCTCAAGCAGCACTGTCTCCATACTTCATCAACCACTTACACTATTTTTTGCTGGTCATGTCTGCAAATAATGAGGTGAATAATGATGACCCAGTGTCTTGCCAAATCCAGTCACATTGACCAAAACAAAAGAGTTTATCAATGACTATCACGTACGCAAGCGCATTTGCCATGCGTAATTTTGCCAGTGATTTTAATTCCCTTTTTGCTTTCCATATAAATTTGTCTATCGGCAGTGGCCTTTGAAATTTTGAACTTGAACGGCATTTTTTCATTATTTTGTTTATTTCTTCGTTAGCATTTGTTATTTTCCGTTTTTGTTTATTTTCATCATCAAAAAAATATGTTTGTTTCCCAATTTAAACTCTAAGTAAGGTCAGTTGCCTGATTATTAAGAAGTCGTGCTTTGATTGTTTAATCGACCAACAACGGTCGAAAAATTCTGTTAATCATTACATCTGGGTTTTTTAGTTTGAAAATTTCTTCGCTGCACTTCGTGTTAACCGGTAAATTGGCCTCAACCTAGCCATATGCGGAACTGCTTTGCTCTTTATGCTCTCGTTTTGTGCGCCACCATTTATGCGTCAGAATTGAATTTAACCCTTAAATGCATGAGGTCAGCACCAAATATGGAGACCCAGTTTCACCTATGTAAAACAACCCGCTGAACACGAAATGGATCACCATTTTAAAAATAAATGAGTCGTTTTCCGGAAAAAGCGGAAAATGTGCTTGTTTTTGTTTGTACCTTATATGGTACGCTATGCATTGTGAGTGAAAAATGGTGAATATTTTTTATAGGCAAATTATATTTCAGTGTTTTCAAATCAAAGGAAATACGTGTACATATTTACATAAATAAAGTCAATTAGTGAAAATACTTATAAATATACTTCGTATAATTATTTTATTATTTATTTTTTATGATAAGCAAGAAAACAATTACGTTTATCATTCAGCCGGAGATATACGTTACACTTTTCACATTTGAATATAGATCTATTGTTCACATTCTTATCACCAATAGTACACGTTTCGTTTGTGCATTTGGCACGACCTTCAACTACGGTATAATCATGGATGCCGTCGAAACGTAAAATTTTTGGGAGTCCACGTTCATCTTGCGCACGAGAGGCTGTTGTGTATACACCAGACCGGTTTTGGTTTGTTCCCATATTCGTCAGCATGTAAGATATTTCCAGAGGGAACGCCTTTTGAGCATATACCCAATAGGTGATAAAATATTCTAAGATACCAATTTCGGCTTTCAACACAATTTTTAAGCGACCAAGGTGGGAATCCATAAGATTCACACCTCCCATATGCATATTGTACTCTTTAATTATTTGGGGGCAAGAGATATTAATCACTCTCTTCTCTTTCTTATCCTACAACTATTATATTTTGATCTACAACATTATCAGTATGTGGACTTAACACCAGTTTCATCCCAACGAAAATGGAAACAAGGTTAACTACCCGATTATCCTTCCCTGATATAGATATTACTGGTATACAATGTATTGTGTTTAAGAACTCTGCTGATACTCCTCGATTCATTTTCATCATATTCTTTGTCTCTGGAAGTTTGCAATTTTTGATCATATTTCGTTGATGGTCCCAATACTGTGTATACCTTCGGTTCGTAAATAAATCAATAACGGTATGGAGGTATAATAATTATCCATGTAAATAATATAAATTTGGAAACGTGGAACCCCACGAGTCATGCGCACAACAATATTAGCCGAGGCCTTCAAATCAGGTTCTCCAGATAGTAAACAATGAGTTGCGCCAATGTAAATTTCAAACTTGTATATAAAACCAGATACGTCACAAAGGGCAAAGAGCTTGAACCCCCATTTCTTGGGTTTGTTGGGGAGATATTGGTTCATAAAATGACGTTCACATCGTCATTTTTCATTTTTTTAATGAATCACTAATCGAATCTTCTTCCAACATCTTCTGGCTCATATTCACCAAAAGACACATTTCCGTTTTGGGTATATCTGATCGTACCTGATCTTCGAAAGCATCACATAGCATATTTGCCTCTTCATCTGCATTATACCTCTTTCCTCCAATTATATATTCATTCATGACTGAAATAAAAGGACGTACAAAGTGCAATTTTTTATTTGGCTTATATGCATGAAGTACCATATATGGTACATACGCAAAAAAGCCAATAAACTATAAATACCGTTTCATTTCATTACATTTCATTTTAATTCGCTAAAATAGACACTAATGTACTTATCTGGTATATTTATTTAACACTACATAACACAATATATATTTTTATTGAGGTATAAAATTCCCACTTTGATTTTATTGCAAAATTCACGTCCCTTTGCCACATCTGCTCACCGACAACTAACTATTTATTTCTGAAGGCTGTTAAAAATTTACAAAAAAGCTAGATTTTTTAGTCCAATCTAGACTAAATAAAAATGCAGTACATGTTAATTTGAAGGAGATATGAAGAAGTAAAAGGGCGTACCTTATATGGTATGCTATGCATTTAAGGGTTAAGCAACATCAGCTTTCAGTGGGACTTTATTTCTTTTCATGAACTTTGTAGTATAATTGATTTCCTACTTTCGTATAAGTTTGTTGAAAAAGGGAACAAAAAACTGCAAAATAATTTGAATTTTTCAGGGCCAGGAAATGGAAGTGTTGCCCATTTTTCCACTTTTAAGAACCCGGGAGTTTTAATATCGGCATTTTGGAATTTTTAGGAAAACTGCTAGGTACATATGTATGTATAATGAAGTTGTAATAGACCGATATCTTTCATTAATCCTCACCCTTCTTAGGAAAAAGTCAATAAAATCTTAAAAGAGAAATCTGAGAAAATTTAAATTTTACTTTACCGAAGGTAGAAAAAATTCAAGGGCTTGATAAGCGCAATACAAATCTTTATAGCTCCAAAGCTCCGGCAACCCAATTGTCAACCTCACCTACGCGATAGGAATCCTGTTAAAAGTATGAATGCAGCATACACATATTTAGCAGGCCAAGCGCTGGCAACCCCAAGTTCCCCCTGGAATTAGGGGTTGGGGGCGGTATGGCCTAGAAGATTTTATTTGGTTATATTAATCTTTCCCGAGATTGTCGGAGTATTACCTTAATGGCGCTTTGTTACCGGAACGGACCGGATCCATATCCAGCAAAAGACCATCAACATCGATAAACACTCCCCAAAAACCTTCGGGGAGTGTCTTTATGGTTAATACCACAACAACAACAAGCTAGAAAAAACCGTACCGTATGGAACTTCCACCTATTTATCGGTAGTAAAACTTATCGCCATGTAAAAAAATAAATAAATGTAAGGCGCGATAACCTCCGAAGAGATCTAAGGCCGAGCTTCTCTTCCAATTTGCGTCGTGCTCCTCTTGATTTTCCCTACAAATTGGCCGGACGGGACCTACATGTTTTATGCCGACTCCGAACGGCATCTGCAAAGCAGATGAGTTTTCACTGAGAGCTTTTCATGGCAGAAATACACCCGGAGTGCTTGCCAAACACTGCCGAGGGGCGACCCCGCTTAGAAAAATTTTCTTCTAATTGAAAAATCTTATTTCTAAAATTTTGATGTTGCTCTGCCCGGGAGTTGAACCCAGGGCATACGGTGTGATAGGCGGGGCACGCTACCATCACACCACGGTGGCCGCCATGTATGGAGTAAAAAAAAGTAAGATATGTACCCACTAGATTTGAACACTTACTTTATGAGGAGTTCAACATGTTTTAAACAATTTATTTCAAACTAAAAATCAGTAATTTTTTTACTCAGATAATGGCATACAAGTGATATCTGAAGTTATTCATTCACTATTATTCTGATAAATGGCTCGATAAAGGGTGCCGTTTTTAGGGAAACGTGGATAAAAGCTGAACGTTAATGATTTCTTCGGACAAATTGTACCCTGAGTAAATACCTTTACATCAATGTATCACCCCTTCAAATAAATAACCAAAAAGATGAGTTATAAAGAAAAAAGCACCTTCGCTGTTTTTACAGTTTGCTGAATAAATTGATTCCATTTTTGGAAATCTCCACAAAGTATAGGAAAACAGGGAGTAATTTTAATTTTTTAGTGATATGCTTTAATAAAGAACCTTGTTCCCGCTATATGCTGTCGGAGCAATAAACTTATGCTTTTAGTCTTTACTCATATATTTGTACATTCTGAGCTTAAAACCCATTTCAGCTGTTGGTTTAGCAAACCTCATATGAGGGATGGAATTTGCATGTTGCTTGCCCTTAACTTGTATCTGGACTTTTGATATGGTACGCCAGTACGTAAAGGATAGTTTTTTAACCACATTTCATAATATTCGAAAGAAATTTGTCATCGGTGAATGATCACCACCGTGTTAAGCTTGGCAAGCTTGCCTGTTGCTGAATTCCCGGTTTATTTAATCACGGTGGAGTTCCTCAATGGTAGTGGTTGTGACGCATGTACTCTTGCCCAATCGACTATGATCGGAAAAAAATGATACAAGTTCTTAAGATCGTCCCTTCCCACATTAAAAACTAGTTCCTCCTAGAAGTAATGTTCGAAAAATTTCTCATATCTCTAACAAATGGATGAAACATTTCGCGTCTTGAAACTCTCATTGGGCTACGATAACTGGTCTGAGCCTGAGTGCAGGTTATCGAAAGCCCTTCATTATCGTTGAAGCTCTACGTAAAAAGAAGATGCAAAAATTGCTAAACAACTACATATTCACGGATGAAAATAGTTTATCATAGATTTGCGAAACTTGCGTAGCGGGAATTAAGTCGTGAAAGCAATGTTTGGGCGAAAATAAGTTAACAGTCAGCAATGTAGCTGGTAGTGAGATATGGCTATGTTGTCGAAGAAAAAGCCCATTGTTGCACAGTCTGTGTGGAAAGGTTGGTCACATCCCATAATAGTAAGAGCTAATCATATATTGAGATACTTGATTGAACCTTAGCAACTATTCAAAATATAATGCAATTTAAATTCGGTTTCGATTAGTATAGGAACTGGATTCGATTTGGCACTATTGCCTCTGCGCGTGTACATATGTATGGATGTACAAACATTTCGCAAAGAAGACTTAGTCGTCGTCTAAGGCGCCTACTTTTAGTTTAGGCGCGATCCACAATACTTGATTCCACCAGGAGCTAAAATATCTTGTACATAAACTTGCTAGGGATGCACCTTAACGTTAAGCTAATCGTGCACTCAACACTGTCAAAAATACCTCGTGAAATGTTCGTACTGTCAAAATTCATGAGAAAATGTTGCATCAACTGGCTAATGCTTACACACGCCTCCAATGACCCGCCATCATCAGCTTGCACAGCATAGTTTGAAATTAAGACTTCAACATAAACCGGTGATTTCGTTTTGATATGGCAAAGAGACGAAACAAACTCATTTCTCGTAATTGACGTTCTAACTGTTAATATAACGCGTAAACGCATGACTTTGTTTGTCGTTTATGTATCGTAATTGTCGCTAACGAAATGATCACTCAGTCGTTGGTAAGCAGGCCGGTTCGTTGGTAAGCGTCACCTCCCTGTGTAATAGATAACTAAATGTAAGGCGCGTGACCTCTAAGGGATTGACGCAAGCTTCTCCTCTCCATTTGCGGCTCAAGCTCTCGTTACTTTTTCCTACAAATTGGTGATACGGGACCTACATGTTTTTAAGAGCCGACTCCGAACGCATGTTGATGGTTTTCCCTGGAAGGTCCTCATGGCAGAAATACACTCGGGTGCTTGCCCAAACCACTGCTGAGGGCGACCCCGCTTATGAATAAATGTTCTTCTACGTGCAAACACTTGTTTCAAAAATTTCACGATTGTTGCTTTGCTCGGCGTGTGAACCCAGGATTTCTGGCGCGTGTAGTGGAGCACGCTACCATCACACCACAGGCGGCGCGGTCTGATTTCGGTACTTGTACGGATATTGCTATTGAGGCGTTGATGTTAAACTTGTTAGATTGCGAACGAAGGCTTCTCTGCCGTGTCGGTAAGGCGCAGCTGCGACTTGAAGTTTTTTTGTTGCCAATCCATTATTACTCCAATTACGACTTTATTGAGTATTTTTCGTCCAATTCATCTTAAGAATAGCTGTAGATAGTATTCGCTAGTGTAAAGGCCCATACTCTAAGAAACTCTACCGGTATGGCAACCGCTACTACCAAATAGTGTAGCAGCATAGTCCAGCGCTGAGATTAAAGTGCCGGTATGTAAGCACATCATTGGCTCATGTGACTTACTCCAAGTCCAAGTTAAAACAATGCGTTGTCTCGACGAGTTGGTAAGTCGTACTGACCACGTTTGGCCACCAGACATGATCTTAGTTTCTGATCCTCGAGGCCAGAATATCTTACTTTATCTCGGATTACAACTAGCTCTATGTGATGTAAATGATATTGTAACGTAATATTATCGCAGCACTAAGGGATACTATCACCTCTAAGCCATTCTACAGCAGTGACTTGTATGCACATCAATACAGTCATCATTATGGTCTACCACTATATGTACGTAACTCGCAGCGGAGAAGCGCTGCACAATCACATGCATAACTCTGAAATACTCCCGGTCGACAGTTATGCACATGGTTGTGCAAGTGTCGCTCACACATACAACCCTATGCAGATATCTATCTGAGATGCTCCAAAAGTATGGCGCAATTATCATTGTGGAAGCGTCGCTCACAAATACATGCACATATGAGAAGCAGCTATACACTGTGCATCTGTAATTATAATTCGCTAGCAGTACTATAGTAAATTCTGGAAGCGCCTAGAAGTATGCGAATGAGAAATCAAGACCATAAAAGCCGCACGAGTAGAGGCGTCGACAATCCGTTGGATGTTAAGATGCCACTCTGGCGAGCATAGTAGTGTTATTGTGAAGAACTGTAATACAAATGCTCGTCGTTTTGCATTATTGAAGAGTGGCGTCGATTTATTCAGCAGTAGTGTGCCGAACGTTAGCAGAAGGGTACAAATAAGAGATTTCAGCAGTAAACGTAGCCAGCAGTTGCTGGGACACTGATAAACAGCACTATTAGTAGGTAAAGAAAATACGATAGTTTGTATAGCGCAGACGTCATAGAGCAGATGTAATTGTCCGCAACTCCAAGGGCAACCTATTGGTACCGCGTGATTTGGTTAAAGAGAGCTGATAGCTGGAATATTGCATATCATGAGTTCAGAAAACTCCTGTAAGGCATGTCCTTTGGATGCAATACGCGGGCAGGCCATGAGGAACTTCCTAATGCATCGATACAGTTAGTATTAGCCCACCAGTTTCACTACTTTGTCTAGAAGTCTTTTTAATCGAAAAATAGCTGCATATTTACCTTCTTGAATTATGTAATATTCTATTCATTTAGGTGTCAACTTAGGTTAGGTTAGATGTGCCACCGGTGCGAGCACAGTGCTATCGTTAAGCCAAAAAGGTCTCCACTGTGATACCACGTGGATCTCTCTCCTACACAGATCCACATGTCCATTCGATCAAATTTCAGGATTTCTTAGGTTCCAACTTAGCCAGATCACAAAGATCGTCAAGCAGGGAGCTCCAGTTAGATTTTTTCCTCTTGCGTCACAAGCGCAGGACACGATCGCCACAGAAAATGCTTGACTGTTTCTATCTCCTCTGCGTCTTTGCAGCTCCTACAATAATCATTTCTAGGGAGCACCACCAGCACGTTGTGCATGCTTCCCGATTGATATGTGTTATAGTCCACCCACCACCAAAGATATGTCTTCCAAGAGAAGGAGACTTCTTTATGCGCTGTCTCGCGACCATTCAGGCCAAAGACGCTTGGTGTGGTACGCAGGTTGTCGATGATTGCTCTATCTCACACCCGCTCCCCTAAGGACAATCCCTTTCAAGTGAGCTTACAGGTAGCGAACGGCATGCCTCACTCCCTGCCAGTGACGACGAGAAGCGGAACGGATGTGCCCCGTCTTGCAAGTTCGTCAGCTCCATCTCATATGCCGCGCGTATATCGGAGTGTCCAGGCACCACTATCCAGACTGAGGGAAGTTTGCTCAGCAATCTCGGTAGGAGATTTGCTGGCATCTTCTCTACTGTTGCGTTGCATGGGCGACAGGATTCGCATTTGAGAACCGCCAACCAAAACATCGAGCTTGGCGCTAGATGTTTGTACTGCAGTTGATTTAGAATTCCCCAAAATGCTGCCGATCTTGGTATCACCACCAAAAACCAGGCCGTATCCACCTTCAAAACCAGGACTGTAACACCAAAGCTAGGACGACTTGCCAACGCCACCGGCCACCGACGCCAAAGCCACTGCCGAAGCCGTGGTTTTTTCCACTGAATGCCACCTGCTTGTGGCATTGGCAGTATGGAGCCCACCAAATTTGGGGTGAAGAGACCCAAACCGCTCCAATAGCGAACAGTAGTACTAAACATTTCATACTTGTCATGGAATAAAAATTGTTTGGGGATATTTATGTCGTTTCTACTTACTGTTCTGTTACTAATAGAACTCAAACTACGCAGTTTTTTAGTTAACTTCTATTGATATATGTAGGACAGGCAAAAAAAACTTGATTTAGCATAAGGGCAGAGGATATTATGCCCAGAGTCAAAATTTTACATACCTGACTGTACAAGGATAGTTATATAATTACTTTCTCAACTCATCGCAATATATTGTAGCGTGCAAAAGATAGGGGACTCGCGAATTATACTTAATAGTGTTTTTTTTTAAAATTTATACTCGATATACACGCGATTAGATGTAAATTTTCTAACTTTAATAGGCACTGTGAGATCATCGTATTCACCGTCTATCGTACAAGGCGGCGATCCTTCCACTGAAACACCCGGAAGATTTCCACTCTTGCGGCTTTAAATCGAGTTCCGGGCACATAAAAACTCTAGTGCCAACCTTCATTTCCAACAACGTTCAATACAGTAACCGCTCTTCGCATACAATAGTCTGCCCAGCTGAACTTCTAAGGCAAAGTGACTGAAAAGATAAGGTGCGTGAAGGTCAATAAAAACCGGATGTACCTATGTTCAGATCATATCCGAGGCTATTTGGGGTGCCTGTCCTTAGAGCGCCGCCAATTGCAACCAGCGTGTTGCTGAACGTACACCATCATGGTGGTTTGATCGCCATATCGTATGCCCGCCAACCATGTGAAAATTTGGCAGAGGCTAGGCAGTTAGAGCTTTATGGGAAATTTGGATAAAAGGTAAACTTTAACAAGTTAAGCCTGGACTTCTTCACGATTTTATTAAACTATTTTAAGCAGCTTCGAAAAGCATTTTACGGAAAAGGGCCCCTGAACTTTGTTGCATATGTGCGCTGTGGCTTTAAAACATTCACGAAAGTTTGTGAAGACACTCCATTAAGCCAGCGCTGGCTCAAATCTTTCAATTCTATTTGGTGTTTATATCTACAAATTCCCTATAGGTGAATCGCGGAAGATAACACAATCAGTCTGATATAAGTTGAGCACTTCACACTGTGGGCACCATATAATTGTAATAAAAAAAGAGTACCTCTAATAGCGTCCGTGTGAGCGAATTAGTTGACTACGACACACAACATAGCCTACCGCGGCTAAATACTAAGGGCCGAACCAATTGCAGGAATAGACTTTACCTAGGTAATGTATGGTGTTAAAATTCATTTAATTTTTTTGTAGTGAAGTCTACGTGCGGAAATACAATAAAGGGGCCGTTTGTGTAACTAAACTACCAAAAGACAACAAAGGTCGAAAAAAAGGTGTTGGACTCCTGGTCGAATCCTACGGTTAGTTAGTGCGATACAGGCCGTTCTAGGTACACTTCTTTATTGACCCGCTTAGTAACACACACGATAAAAAAGCGACACGTTGATGAGCGCAGAAAAGATAATGGTCCAAATTATAGTGTGCTTCGATGACTACGAAGACAAGAGGAAAGTGTGGCGTAAAACAGCACTGTCCTAACAAAAGAAAAATATTGAAGTCTTAACTTTCTAAAATTCACCGAACTTTTCTAATTATCCGTGTGTTAAAATCGTTACTTATTGAAATAGAGTACATAGTTCTGTTTACCAATTTTGGAAAAATCGACTTTAGAACTAAAAAATTCCTATAACACAACACACACGTTTTGTTGAAATACCCTGGCTACGGAGATAAAAAACGTATTTGAAGTAGTGCGATGAATACTCGATGACTCACAAGTATGAGCA
>JARSSU010035087.1:0-16580 GCA_029619165.1 Eurosta solidaginis
GACCAAATGTTCGGTCGGGTGCGTATGTTCCTGAGTCGGCGGGCGCACCGGGGTTAAGCAATGTACAATCCGAATAGCTCCGTAATAGGTACCCTATCTAAACACTATGTCTCAAAGCGGAATTCTACTAATGCAACCAGGAAACTGTACCACAACGGGTGGTCATCAACAACAACAACAGCAGCAAAAAGAGATGCAACCTCGCAACAAGCAAACATCTTCGGAACACAATACCGGTAATCCTCAGCTACTGCAAACGCACCCCCAGCAAATACGGACCTTAACGAAAGCCGTATTCGAAGCATAGTTACCGCTGTCGTATCTGCTAGACAAGCTCCGCATTAGAAGAGTCGAAAGTAGGGTATCTCAACTTATTGAAGATAAATTCAAAGCTCGTTAGCTAGCGTTCTTAGAAGGTTTCATATAGATAACCCAAACATAATGATGCTAGCATTCCGCCTCAGCAACCCGATAATGTCAATTGGCCACAGGATAGACCAAGTTTCTTAAATGAGCCCCTTTCACTTCCAAGGAACGATAATTTCAGACTAAGTGAGATGTCTAGTGTGACTCACGCTGGCAAATATCCAACTTATTTGGAGATGGGACATCGAATTTGACGGATCAAAAAATTGGCCGTAGAAAACTTCAAGTTGTAGATGCTCTAGCGGGAAATTTAACGTACTATGTGAGCATGCGCAGATTCTCTTACGATAGAAGCGAAAGACTGGTTTTGGCGCTATCATAGATCAGTCCAAAGAGTTACTTGGCCAGGTTTATGTGAGGCACTAAGATTAAATTTCGAGGAACATAGAACGATACTGATATCAAAGAGCGATGAGAGCTAGGAGACAAGGTAATACAGAAAGTTTTGACGAATACAAAACCGCTGTATCAAAGATAGCTGAAAGCCTAAAGACCAATAAGTGAACTGGAATTAGTAGAAATGTTACAAAGAGGAGTGCGCCTAGAGTCAGGCAACAGCTTTTGTATGTGACTGTTAAATCAGTTGCACAACTACGAATGTTGTGCTTAAAAGGAGAAACGCTTTGCAGGAAATTTCAAAAATAATTCGTCTAATCAAACCCCAATTATTCCTAAACCAAATTTTAGCAAAAAAAAAAAGATAAGCGAAGTAGATTCGAAGAAGATTTGGATGACAATGAAGCGATACGTCCTGCTGCAGATGCTAACAAGTTGGCAGCTGTAAGAAAAAAAAATTCCAAAATCATATTGTTGATGACGAACCTTCGCAAGGACATATATAAATTTATCTGAAGGGAGATAGCAAAAATAGCGAGAGACTAAACGTGACTGGAAAAGAGTCTACGCGAAAAGTTTTAAAAATAATACCACATAATGAATGTGGAGAACTGACGATGAGAACGAGAGCCATACCATTCAGGCCGAATGAGAGAGTAGTTAGTTGGTTGTAGACATTCAAACAGTGAACATCTCGTTGATGATAATAAAGTACAAAATAACTAATAACCTTTGACTTATAATTTATTGAATTGGTAGGTTATTACAGTGGCGACGAGGATGGATCATCAACAGAAAATTTAATAATAATACGAATAATATTTTTGTTACATGTAGTGCAAAGAAAGTAAAATAACATGTGGAATTTTCTTATTGCGCAGCGAACACACGATTACATCACACAATTTTGTTTTTGCTTTTGGTTGTCCAAAATCAAGTAACGAGTAATGCAAGCAAGCACAAGCAATACGAATCGAAAAGCGAAGACAGTGAATAGAAATATACCGCACAGCGAATACTTTGACATCAGCCGATTTTGATTTTTGGGTTTTCATTGCTTTTAGTTGCCGACAACACTAATAAAACAAAGGCAACACAGTACTCGATTGAATAGCGAAGACGGTGCATATATGCAAGTGTGTATACCGAGCAAGCAGAACGAAAACAAGTGGAAGAAATAAAAATTATCCACTTCCACCATTTAATTGGTAAAATTTCGTTCCATTGAATTGGAAGCAAGCAGAACGAAATAAAGGTAAAGTTTCATTCCATTTAATTGGAAATCGATATTGGTGAAATAAAGGTTATGTTCGGCACTTTATTACTTATAGGAAAAATTGCAAATTACAAAGCAAGTGCGCAGTCCATTCAATTGGGTTTGTAAGTAAAAGAGTACGATCCATTCAATTGGTCCAATAAGTAGCGAGTTTGGTGTCCATTCAATTGGTTTAATAAGTAGCAAGTGTGCAGTCCATTAAATTGGCGAAAATCGGATTGGAAAATTTGACTAGACAATATGACTGAAATGAGGCCATTCCTTTGCGATAGCATTGACAAGTCGATATTGCGGAGTGAGTGGGAGAAATGGGTGAGATCATTTACTTTATATCTTCAATCAGAAGATATCAAAGATACAGTGAAGCAAAGAAGTAAGTTACTTCATTTGGGCGGGTCCCCAACTACAGGAAGTTATTTTTAATATTCCTGGAGCACTAATAGAAGTTGACACGGAAAACCAAAGTGATGTTTTTAATGTGTTGATAGGAAAACTCAATGATTTCTTTTCACCCAAGCGAAACTCGACATTCGAAAGGCACCTGTTTAGAAGCATTAACCACAAGAAGGCGAATGTTTTAACAAAATTTTTGTTGCGTTTACGACACCAAGCGTCCAAATGTTCTTTCGGAGAAACTAAAAGAGAAGTTGAAGATATCTCATTAAAGGATAAAATTATTGACTCTTGGGCTAGTGTAGAATTAAAAAAACGCCTTCTTGAAAAGAGCAAAGCTTGAATGAAATCATTGAGGCGTGCCAAATTCATGAACAAATCCAGAAGCAATCGCAAGGTATGTTTCCCAAGCAAGAGAACGAAACAGTTGACAAGGTATCTTCGACATCTCTCAAAGGCTGGAAGTAGTATGGCTGAATGTTCTAGATGTGGCAGGGTTGGTCATGCAAGTTTTAATATTGACTGTCCGGCAAAGAAATCAAATGTAATAAATGTGGACTATTGGGACATTTTGCTCGCAAATGCAAAACAAAAAGTTTGAAACGAAAACATGAGTCAGGGGTTAGCAAATCAAAACATCGTCGATTTCAGCCGTCAAAAGTAAGGTGCATTGAGGAAAATAGAGACAATTTATCGGATAGCTCGTACGAACATGACTGCCTTCAGGTAGACAATTCGGAGTCAGTAAACGAAATGATTAAATGTCATATCGGAGGTTGCGAAATCGCTATGATTATCGACTCAGGGTCTCGTTTCAATTTGCTTAGTCAGCAAGCCTGGGACGAACTTAATTGTAGAAAAGCAGTAATGTGGAACATTCGCACAGAATCAGTTAACCGGTTCAAAGCATATGCAGCGAGTCAGCTTTTAGAAGTTCTTTTTGTTTTCGAGGCACCAATAGCGGTGAAAAAGCATTCAGAAAGTATAGCGACTTTTTACGTTATTAAAGATGGCAAGCAATCACTTCTTGGCCGCGATACTGCCATCCAGCTTAAAGTGTTGAAGTTGGGTCTGAGTGTGAACAGCGTTGAAGAAGTAAAGCCTTTTCCTAAAATACCCTATATTAAAGTAAAATTATTTATTATCAGTTTTTATGATCAGTCCGTAAAACCAGTTAAGCAACCGATGCGCCGTATACCAATTGCTCTTGAGAAAAAGGTCGAAGACAAGTTGAATGAAGCCCTTGCCAAAGATATCGTTGAGCCGGTCATCGGACCGTGTTCATGGATATCGCCAATTGTTGCTGTTTTTAAAGAGGGGGGAGAAATGCGTTTGTGTGTGGATATGCGCAGGGCCAACCAAGCAGTATTGCGTGAAAATTATCCACTTCCGACCTTTGATCGTTTTATGACAAAATTAAAGGAAGCTAAGTTCTTCTCCCGCTTGGATCTCAAATGGGCCTACCATCAACTGGAGCTTGAAGAATCTAGTCGTGAAATTACCACATTTATAACGCATAAGGGATTATTCCGCTACAAAAGACTTATGTTTGGCATTAGCTCTGCCCCCGAGATCTTTCAAACGGGTTATGGAGGAACTATTATCCCCTTGTAAAAATTGCTTAAACTACATTGATGACGTAATTATATACCGTAACACGGAAGAAGAACACAATACATCTGTTAAAAAGGTACTCGAAGTTTTTAAGAACAATAATATTTTACTTAATCAAGAGAAATGCCTTTGGGGTGTTAAAAAGCTTAAGTTTTTGGGCACGTGCTATCAGACGCAGGCATATTTCCAGACCCATCCAAAATGAAAACAATTTTAGATTTTAGAGCACCACAAACAAAAGAGGAAACGAGGAGTTTTCTCGGCCTGATTACTTACGTAGGAAAATGTATTCCAGATATGGCTCATATCACGGAACCACTGAGAAGCTTGCTAAAGTCACATTCTAAATTTGAGTGGGGTGCCTCACAGGAAAAAGGGTTTGAGGAACTAAAAAGGCGTTTATCAAACATACCCCAGCCTAGCGTATTTTAATCCAGCAAATAGAACTAGAGTAATAGCAGATGCGAGTCCAGTAGCTCTCGGTGCGGTTCTTATTCAATTTGACGCTAATAACGAAGCACATATCATTTCGTTCGCCAGTAAACGTCTCTCGGAAGTTGAGAAAAGGTATTCCCAAACCGAAAAGGAAAGTTTGGCATTAGTTTGGGGCTGCAGAGAGATTTTGTTATTATATACTTGGTTTGGATTTTGAACTGGTCACTGACCATAAGCCCCTTGAAGCTATTTTTAAACCGACTTCGAAACCACCCGCCAGGATTGAACGGTGGCTGTTAAGACTTCAACCGTATAAATTTAAAGTTATTTACCGTCCGGGAAAAGAAAATATTGCCGATTCTATTTCGAGATTATGCAAAATCGAGCAAACGAAATCCTTTGACGAGAAGGGAGAACAATCAATTTTCCATATAGTTTGCAGTTCAACCCCATCTGCGGTGACCATCACCGAGATTTCTAAAAAAAGTTCTCAGGAGGAAGAGATCGTTGACACCATCGAATATATTAAGAACGATTCGTGGCCTTCTGACGGCCGGAACAAATATTATCCGTTTCGACATGAATTGTCAACAGTGGGTTATATCGTCTTACGAGGTACTCGCATTGTCGTACCAACAGCTTTACGAAGAAAAATTCTAGAACTGGCACATGAGGGACACCCGGGTGAGTCCGCCATGAAGCGAAGGGTTCGGGCCAAAGTTTTGGTGGCCTCTTGTTGACAGAGAGGTGGAGGCATATGTAACAAACTGTAGAGATTGTTTGGTAGTTTCCAGACCAAATAACCCAGCACCCATGCAGAGGCACATTTTTTCCTAATGGTCCCTGGCAAAGTGTTGCTACAGATTTATTGGGGCCTATACCCAATAATGAATACGTACTCGTCATGATAGATTATTATTCACGTTATCAGGAAATAAATTTTCTACGGAAAATTACATCTGAAGCTATAATCAAATTTTAGATGAAATATTTTGTCGTCTGGGAATACCCAAAGCTATTAGAGCAGATAACGGTAGGCAGTTTGTAAGTAATGAGTTCAGAGAGTATTGCAAAAAACAACAACATTGCGCTAATCACCACGCCACCTTATTGGCCCCAAGCGAATGGTGAGGTCGAAAATATGAATAGATCCTTAGTGAAACGCTTGAAAATTGCTCATACCAACAGAAATAACTACAAGGAGGAAATTCAGAAATTTATCTTAATGCATAACGTCACCCCACATGGCACCACGCGATCAGCCCCAACAGAACTCATGTTCAATCGCATTATTCGGGATAAAATTCCTGGAATACATGATATAACGAATGACATGCTGGATTCGGAAGCGAGGATTTAGACTTGATAAATAAGCAAAGAGGGAAAGAGAAAGGGCGATACGGCAAGAAGAGCCAAAACATCTGATATAGTTCCTGGAGATAGGGTACTACTTCGAAATGTCGTTTTCTCGCATAAGCTGACACCAACGTTTGATCCAACGGAGTTCATAGTCTTGGAACGGTATGGAAATGAAGTTGTAGTCACGGCAGATGGGAAACGAATACGTCGAAATATTAGCCATATAAAAAAGTGCCATCTGAAACCTTAGCCCAATCGAAGGATACAACTGCTACTCCTGGACAGACTAATTCACCTAAAGCCATCGTCCCATCTTTATTTTCAGCCGCACCGACATCTGTATATACACACCTAGGGAACTTGATCCCGATCGACCCGGAAGTAGTGCTCCAGCTGGTAACTCCAAGTTGCGCTTGAAGCTTGTTAATAAAGGAGGGATGTGGAGAACTGACAATGAGAACGAGAGCCATACCATTCAGGCCGAATGAGAGAGTAGTTAGTTGGTTGTAGACATTCAAACAGTGAACATCTCGTTGATGAATAAAGTACCAAATATACTAATAACCTTGACTTATAATTTATTGAATTGGTAGGTTATTACATGATGTAATACTCAAATCATCCAAAATGACGTGAGAAACTTCCTCCATCTTCTAGCGCAGAAACCATTTTTGAATGGATTTTGAGCGTAGAGCCCCTGTGATTGTCAACTCTTTCTGCATGCAAGTGTCAGAAGGGACGAACGAAGATCTTAACATTCTATTGCGAAAATTCTGGAATTGGAGGAAGTTCCCACCAAACCTCAATAACCCCAGAAGACGAGTTCTGCGAGAATTTCTACGCAGCCACAACCTCACGCGATGATAACGGTCATTACATCGTAAGGCTGCCGTTTAAACCCAGCTTCTCAGAGTCAAGTCACTATGCCTCTCGGTCTTCAGCTCTAAGCCAGTTTCATGGAATGGAGAGAAGAAGAAAGGGGATCTAAAGCCTCAATATGATAGTGTCCTAGAGAATATCTCACCTCGATCATATGTAGGAAACAGGCTCCTATGAAAAATTTGACGGAGGTTAATGCGCCTCATTCTATCTTCCCCATCACGCAGTTATTAAGCCCGAGAAAAATACATCAAGGTGCGGGTCGTGTTTAACGCCTCAAATAAGTCGGCATCTGGACATGCGCTCAACGACGTCTTTATACCGGCCCTACCCTCCAACCCGATCTGATGCTTCTTATTCTCAAGTGGCGTACATACCAATTTGTTTTCAACGGAAACATAGAGAAAATGTACCGTCAAATTCTTATGCATGAGGACGACAGAGACTATCAGCGGATCGTCTTTCGGTCATCTCCACGCGATCCCATAAAGGACTACCGGCTAAAACAGTCACTTTGGCGTAAGCTGTGCCCCCTACCTCGCCATACGCACAATTCACCCAACTAGCCAAAGATGTGGAAGAAACCTTCCGAAAGCCACCCCTGTCTTAACGAAAGAAACTTATGTAGGTGACATTCTCTCTGGCAGCCATGAAATTCTCTCGGCTAAAATCTCTTTCCCAAGTCATCAAGTGTTAGCGTCAGCAGGATTTCCATTACGGAAAATAACTGCCAAGCAGCCCAGTATTATAAAAACATCAAGGAAGAGGACTTGCTAGACACCAATGTTTTAGAATTCGAGAAAGCAAGCAACACCAAAACTCTCGGCATACAGTGGAACGCCCTGACCGACACGTTTTCGTATACAGTGGACTCAATACCCCTCTCGTCCACTAGTATAAAACGACAAATTCTCTCCTCGGTTGCAAAAATTTTTGACCCCGCAGGGTGGCTTACGCCGATTATGATTCAGGCCAAGATTTTACTCCAAGAGTTATGGATAAACGGAACTGGCTGGGACGAACAAGTGAAGCCCCTCCGCTTCATTAAATGAACGCAGTTTCGCAAAAAATTTACCCAACATCTCAAATATAAAGATACCTCGATGAGTTGACTACATCCCCAACCAGCAGGTTGAACTGCATGGTTTCTGCGATGCGTCAGAAAAGGCATATTGCGCCACTATATATCTGCGAACATCCCACTGTGCCACCACGTAGTCTCACCTTCTGGTCGCTAAAGGCAAGGTTGCCCCTCTTCGCACTACCAGTCTTCCAAGTCTAGAACTATGTGCAGCTTTACTCCTTGCCTGACTAATCGCCGTCGTACAGTCCCATCTCGAACTCTCTCTACCTGTGGTCTGACTCGGAAATTGTGTTAGCATGGCTCGAAAAGCCTCCCCACGCTTGGCAAACTTCGTATCCAATCGAATAGCTGAAATTCTGGATCTCGTCGGAAGCGCCTCCTGGAAGCATGTAGGCAGTCGCGACAATCCAGCCGATATGGGCACAAGAGGGATGCAAACCCATGGACTTGGCAAATTCTTCGCTGTGGTGGAATGGCCCTGCGTGGCTGACCCAGCCCCCCGAAGCTGGCCAAAGCAACTACCCGCCGCATCAACGCGCCGCGAAATGCGCAGAGTCGAAGCGTTACACTCAGCTGAATATAACACCGATGTATTGGATCGATTTTCCTCTTTTCCTCGCGCCCTCAGGGTCATGGCATATGCCTTTAGGTTCATTAATAATCTCAAGGACCGAATTCGAGACATTAAACCCGCTTACACTCCCTCTCTGTCTCATGAAGATCTCCGCAAATGAAAATAACTTATGACGTTAACGCAAACCCGATATTTTCCTCGAGAACGAGCATGCTTGGAAAATGCAAAACCAATTGATAAAAGAGCTCTCTACTAACCCTCAACCCATACCTCGATGAAAACCGGCTCCTCAGGGTTCATGGTACATTAGTTCATTCAACGTTGATTTACAATGAAAAATATCCCGTTATTATCCCTGAGGAATCAAGAATCGCTGTCCTCTATATACAGTACCTCCATGAACTTTTTCTTCACGCCGAAATACGTCTCATGCAGCAATGCCCCAGACAGGATCTTATATTCCACGACTCAAACCCCTCATAAAGCGATGCATACATCAGTGCAAAACTTGTACCCTCCACAAGCAGCAAATGCGATCGCAAATCATGGCGGCTTTGCCACCGGAACGATGCACATACGCTCCGCCTTTTACCACTACCGGTGTCGACTTTGCGAGGTCTTTTCAAATAAAAGCATCCTTGCTAAGGTCTCACACCTTACTGAAAGTCTACGTGGTCGTTTTTGTCTCTTTCGTGACAAAAGCTATCCACCTTGAGCTGTGCTCGGATTTAACAACCAATGCCTTTCTCGCAGCATTTGCTCGCTTCGTCGGACGTCGTGGATATCCTGCCACAATGATTAGTGACAACGGGAAGACGTTATTGGAGCTTAACGAGCGGCCGAAAGGAGTTCGTTGACTTCGTGAAAACTGCCCACTTGTAAATTGTCCGCTGATCTGTCATATGAGACTGGGTGTGGGAGGTCGATCTATTTTGAAGGGGATATGACTGCTGGGGTTTAAATGATGGCCTAGCTTGGGGGTAGCTGTAAATTTATTTGGTCGCCATTGATCGACTCGCTCTACGACTTCATATCGAGTTGTGAGGAACTGGTCCATTTATGACCAGTTGGGAAGTTTTCTTCTTGAAGTCAGAGACTGCTCCCATAACGTGACTCTATTTTCCGGGAGTTTAGAGGTCACGAGATAAATAAGTATGGGGTCCCAGTTATCTGTGGATATTTGTTGCGTAGCGAGAATTTGTAGGCAATTATTTACCGACGATTCCAACTTTTGTATATCCTCTCTGTTTTCCATAGTGATAGTTTTTAAGTTCATCAGGGCCCGTATTTGGTTATCTACGAGAACTCGTCTGTTCTCGTATCGGGACTTTAGGGCTTCCCACGCTAAGGCAAAGTTGTCATCAGTCTAGGGAAATTGGTTGACTATTTGAGCTGCCTTTCCTTGGGTTTTGTATCTGAGGTGATAAAATTTTTGCGCTTTGGAGAGTTTGGGGTGGTTAATGTAGACCGTTGTGAACATGTCGCGAAATGAGGGCCATATTTCATAACCACCATAAAATATTTAGGTATCGCATGGAGGGATTTTTAGCGAAATACCGGAGTTGTCGGATGGACCTGGTGTGACGGTAAGGGCGCGGGGGCATTGCTTGTTTAAGCAACTGAAGCTGGTCTTCGATCTGGGCTTTTATGTCTTCATACGCTATGAGACAGGACCTGTATTTGCTATAGCAGATGTTGGAAAATCTTCGGGCAGGTCCTGATCTGGGGTTTCGACAATTTTATCGAAGGCGTGTTGGACTCTATTCCAGAATTTTTCTATGTTTGAATTTTTGTATATTAAGCGCGGACTCAGTATTGTCTTGGAGCAGACGAGAGCTTAAATCGTCTTAACTCCTTGAGTTTTGGAGCCACTTTGTCTCGTTTCATCGTCACTTATTTTTGAGCTTATTTGATGACGCTTACGAGTGATAATTAACAAAAATTTAACTTCAGAGAGAAAGAACTGAAGAGAGAGTGTTTGCTTTTAACTATGTGAGGGAGTTACGTTTAAATATTCACGTTAAATAGCAAGAAAGAATACTTTTCAAATTAAAAAAAAGCTTTTAAGTTAAATTTATTTGAGTGAGGGACTGAGCAAATTTGACCACTGTGCTGCGTTTGCACTATATTTAATATGTATATGAGGGTGGTTTAAATATACGTGGGGAAATTATAAGATATATATATATATATATATACGTATTAACAAGTATCTAGGGGTAAATTATTATAATTTTTGGTACGGGAAATTAATTCGTATGAGATATTCTTATATTTTTTTGTTTTCGGTGTTACTTAGAGGAGTCTTATTTAAATTCGATTTTTTGGACTGTAGAGGCTTTGAGGAGAGAGAAATTAGTAGCTTATCGAAATTTCTAATGGGGATTGAGAATTTATAGCGTGCAAATGTAATGCGAGAAAAGTCCTATTACACGCACTGCACCACTCTTGTACCACTGTGCAAGAAATTTTATTTCACCGCTTATGTCGTTTTCTTTCTTTTGTATATCCGTATGTATGTATACGCAAGTATAGAGATTTAAAAATGTTTTGCGTTTTGTATTAATTATGGGGATAAATAAGAAAACTGTGGTGGTTTCTGCTATGATAAACAGCAAGGGAAGACACTCTATCGATTTAAGAGGGACTAAATAATTTTAGAGTGATATACAAATTTAATGCCGAAAAAATTATTTGAGAGGTAAAATCGATATGCGTGCCCTCTGTATCTAGCTTAGTTTTTCTTATTATATTTTGCACATATACCGTACTGAGTTTTGCAATATGGGGTTATTGCTGAGTTTTGCAATATATATATGTATTATATATATATATATACAGCAATAACCCCATATTGCAATACTTAGTACGGTATATGTGCAAAATATAATAAGAAAAACTAAGCTAGATACAGTGGGCACGCATATCGATTTTACCTCTCAAATAATTTTTTCGGCATTAAATTTGTATATCACTTTAAAATTAAATGTATACATACGAAATGGTATGTGCAAGTTTTGGCGGGAAAATGATAACTTTTGGCGAGAAATAATAATTTTTGAAAATCAAATTGCCTTACTTTTTCCGAATTTATATATATACTCTCATTTAATACTCACGATTTTTGGCAAATGGGTATTTAAGTTTTCCGGCGTTGGTTTCCCTAGTGGCGTCGAAGGAAATTCCTTAACCATCTCGGTGTGACCTTTTGCCATAAATCCATTTGATAAGAAAATTGTGAATTCTCTTGATTTGTAAATTTGGAAAAGTGAATTTATAAAATAAATTTAAAGTTCTGCAACGAAAGCAGTAAAGTTTAGTACTAATTGTGAACTATAATTGTGAGTTTGCCAAAAGCGCTAAGTGGTAGTGCAACTTGCTGGAGCATAGTGTACAACAACAACAACGACCATCCCACAATTGTGAAACGTTCTCGCAATCAACTCCATCATCGTAATCAACCATCACCACTACGTCATCGCCATCACCGCAGCAGCCGGGTCCATCCGCAACTACATCCCACCGCAAAAAAAGGAAGATAAATTTATCCTGCCACCCCCTAAAATATTTCTAGAAAAAATGGACGAGATCGGTTAAAGACCACGCCCACTTTTATATAAAAGATTTTTAAAAGGGTCGTAGACGAAAATAATAAGCTATATCTTAGCGGAAAAAAAGCTTTGTGTCAACAGAATTTTACTATCTAAATTGAATGATTACATTAAATTGGAAAACACTAAAATTTTTGAAAATGAGTGTGGCACCGCCCCTTTTATGACCAAGCAATTTTCTATATTTGGGAGCCATAACTCGAAGAAAACTGAACATATCGTAATGAAATTGTGTACATTTATTTTCCTTATAACAGAAAATATTTCTAGTAAAAATGGATGGGAGCGGTTAAAGACCACGGCAACTTAGATATAAAACAAGTTTTAAAAGGGTCGTAGACTAGAATAATAAGCTATAACTTAGCAAAAAATAGTTTTGAATCATGATATTTCACTTATCAAGTTTTATTGTAAGAGGAAATGGGGAGACATTTTTTTAAGCGGGCGGTGCCACGTGTTATGTAGAAAAGTAATTTATCTGAAATGAAATGTACAATTGAAGCTCACGCTGAGTATGTAATGTTCGGTTACACCCGAACTTAGACACCTTTACTTGTTATCAATAAAAATTTCAGTTCTCCCGTGTGACATTGAGCGTTGAATCCTATCTTAAAGCATTAAGTGCAGTTTTGCATAATATACCTACAATTCGATACTTTGTGGGCGGATAATACATGAAACTAAGAGTTTTTAGTTTTTTTAAATTTTATTAGGTAGGCTGAATTAGTGTGAAGCATGTGCATGGAGACCCTATAAAAATCCACTAATACATTTGATTAATTTGAATTAATGATGTTTTATTCATTAATCCTTTTTGATGGAACATGAAAAAAAATGTTTGCCACGTCAACTAAATGATTTTTGGACTAAGAGCTGAAAATAAAATTAACACAGAATGTTTACTATTTATGCTATTTTATTGTAACGTAGAAATAAAATTCTCTTTTAACCGCCACATATTGTTTCAAATAATCTTTTCTAGTTATTTGGTAATATTTTAATACATGTCTGATAAATTTAATGATGATTATAAATTTTAATTATTTAATATAGAAGGTTCGGATATCAAAGAGTGGCTTTTCTTGTTTTTTCGCTGCAAAATTTTTATATTAATATCAAAATTTAACTGTCTTGCCAAAACGGATTCAACACAAAGCGAGGCAAGTCCTGAAACTCGCTCTTGAGATGAACACGATCTATGAAAGTTTTTGATTCTTGAAAGGACGCGAAAGAACGTTCTGCACTAGCTACATTGACAGGTATAGTGCAAAAGATACGTAAAGCAACACAAATGTTGGGGATAATTTTATACTGATTTTAACACAGATGGCATTTAGAAATTCCAATGGTGACAGACCTTTATCAAAATTTGCTTCGTAAATATGTTTCAAGTGAATTATTTCGCATTCTAAGCTTTGAGAAATGTCCGAATTGTATTTTTTCGACAAATTTTGCTGCGCTCGCCCGAACCGTATTTTCACCCATGTCTTCAATTTACCACAAAATGGAAAACATTTCGCTCAAATTCTCATAGCTGCAAATCGTTCAGTAATGCCACTGATTATGGAATCAACGATCACCAGGAATGTTTTGTTTTTAAAATCAGACTCTGGATCATCCGTAATCATCTCATTTAAATTATCTTCAGAACGTCTTTGAGTTTTCTCTTTCGAATGTCCGGAAACTTTGGCGAGATATTCGATTGAATAGCAACTGTTTTGCATTTGTTTAAAAATTCTTTCCCATTGGTTCCTGATCAACTTCAAATCAGTTATTTACTAGCTTTAAACTGCTCTAAATGTAAGCATATGACATTTCATCGAGTGAAGCCAGTATTGACACCTTATGTAATAGATGGTACGCCTTGGAGCGTATATCTATTGCAAATTATTTAGGTGTCCTTTTTGATCTGAAACTAAATTTTAACATGCATATTTCATCTTTTGCCAACAAAGCGTTGGGTGTACTTGGATTTGTTAAAAGATGGGCTAAAGGCTTCGATGATCGCTGGTTCGTCCAATACTCGAGTATTGCTCATGCGTTTGGTGCCCTGCTTCTCAAAAGCATATAAAGCGTCTCGAGTCAGTTCATAAGCAATTTTTGATATTCTCATTGCGCGGCCTTATTGGGACTCAAGTCTCCACCTTCCTCCAAACAGAAGTATACTTCTTCTTATTAACTTACCCACTCTGAAAAATCGGAGAATATTACTGGGGGTATTGTTCATCCATAAGTTCATTATTGGTGAAATTGATTCTGCGGGCCTTCTCAGCCCTTGTTTTTTGCGGTTCCTTCTAGAGTATCCAGACACTACGTTCCTTTTTATTTACCCCTTTGTCGTCGAAACTTTGCTAAAATTAATCCTCTTCTTATCTGGTGCGCGCATTACAATGACTTGTATAGCTGTATCAATCTTGAACGTACTTTTGCCACTATACGTAATGCAATACCTGCCTATCTAATCTTAGAGATACAAGCTAATTTAATATGCCGGCATTTATTTCTTCCGTAGAAAACAGGCACGATCTCGTATAAGGATGGAGGAACCATTTATCAGCATGTATCATTAAGAAGGAACAAGAGAGTACTGTGTTGATTGGAATCTGGTGCATTCCAGCAACGTTAAAAAACATGCCTTTTCATGAGTCACTGATCGGAATCGTATGCATTCCGGCAGTATAATCTTATGGGTCAGGCATCGAGCTGCTTGGAATCCGGTGCATTCCAACAACACAAGTCATGTTACTTTTTTATGCCTTGTGATGGCGTATCGTCATTACATTACTTTTAGCTCTGCCGGATTCCCAGGACATGCTGATTGCAATCTTGTTGCATTCCAACAGCAAGATTGGAATCCACTGCATTCCGAAATCATGTTGAGCAGAATCTCATGCATTCTGCCAGTATAAGATCTCGGTATAAGATCTTGTTTCTGCTCCTAAATATCGATATATCTTAAATTTTAACTTTTGAGTTGTATATTTATATATCCTTTATATTATGCAGCCGACCATTTCAAGTTTGTCGTCGACTTTAAATAATAAATAATAATAAGGCATCTAGATATCGGACCTCAACATCTTGGAGGACCACGTTCATTAATGGTAGTCAGTATTTTGAACCAAGTTGAGGACAGCAAGATACATTCGAACTTGTTGATGTACTTGAGTATGCCGGTAACATCTCCTTATGCTTGCGCAGTGAAATTTGGCTTTTGCTGAAAGACTATGAGAGAGCTCGGTAAATTTTTTTGAGGATGTCCCAGCGTTGTGGAGTGCTGCTGAAAATAGTAAAACATTTTGTACAACTCCGAAGAAAGTAATTGCAGCCGTACAACATTCTGCAGCATCAACACCACATAAATTCAGATTGTGGGTTGCACAAGGCGAGTAATCAGCAATAGAGTTTCTGCCGAGAATGTGACGTAGTGCTCCGTTGTTTTAAAGAAACTAGTATTTCTTTTAGAAAGAGCTTGTTAATTATTTTAATTAGTATGTTTAATATAAATATTTATTTGCAATCCATTTCATTATATAAAATTAGTTCAGAGTTAAACGTAATTAATATTAACAAAATGATATTTTCAATCAAACCAATTATTTTGCAATTCAAACCGCCTACTAAATATTTCATTATATTTCAAAATTGCTGAAGTTGTTATGTCTTAACAACTCGGCCTTTCCTGCATTTCCGATTGGCTTCAATCAGTTTTCGTTGTTGCTTATATCTTCATCAATACTTTCGTTATCAACGTCAGGAACCATAGAATTAAACGGTTTTAACTTCTTTGATGAAAATACTGTAGAATATGTTTTCTTGGTTCTGCAAGTTACACGAAGATCTTTGATTACGTAACGGTCATTGCCAAGTACTTGGTCAATAATGAAGGTCCTTTAAATCGTGGTTCTAATTTTCGTGATTCGCCCATGCTACTTAACTCGCTTTCAGCTAAGAAAATGTCACCCTTCTTATATACAGTTAGTTTATTATGAAGACGATCAAATCTTTGTTTTTACTTTTCAAGTTGAACTGCAATTCTTTTAGTAGCTTTTTTCCTAATGGATTCAAAATCTACAGTGACAGGTGATTCTTCACACTGAAGTGTAAGAACAATTTTGTTGCGCAACGTATCACGTAGTTGAATACCAAACAGTAGCACGTTAGGAGTTTTACCCGTAGTATCATTTTTCATTGTATTGAGAGACCATTGTAAATCTCGCATATGTAGATCCCATCGCTTATCATTTGTTGTAGTTGTACGTAACATAGATATCAATGTACGATTTACACGTTCTGCGTGTCCATTAGCTCTTAGCGTACGTACAGCGTTCAATATATGAACAACTAGCAGACCCGTCAGATGTTGTTCTGCCCTAAATTTGGTATATCTACATACATTTTAATAAGCTTTTTCTCTCTAATTCTGCGCTCCCTTCTTCACTTCTTCTTAATCATTTTATTCACTCCTCCCTCCGTCTTTTCCGCTTCATCTATCTTTATATTCGTCTCACTATATCTCTTTTTCAGTCTCCTTATCTTTCCCTCTTTCTCTTCTCTCAAGTTTTTTCCTATTCTTCGCCAGTCACAGAGGGT